>JAJIYU010007370.1:0-19245 GCA_030144865.1 Tinospora cordifolia | reverse complement strand
CTGACCAACGGGGTCAACAAGGTCAATCGGTGCAATTAAGTCTTTAATATTAAACCAAAATACCAACACCCTATATCGTTGACACGTGTTCCACTTTTGATATACAATAACAAGTCATTCAATAAATCTGGCGGTCCAATACAATAAATAAAAAATTTTAATTATTTTCTATATTACGCATTTTTTTCCAATAAGTATGTCATAATGTTAGACAACATTGTATATAAGCATTATATGATATTTCTTATTATGTAACATCATATAATCTTATATAAATTCTTTTTATATTTATTAAGTAATCTTCAAATTGTATAAATACGAATTTAATATATTAATTGACCTTAAAAAATCATAATTTTAGTGTCACTGAGTTTAGAATTTCATCTTAGATATTTCAATATCCGCCAACAAAAATTTCAATGTGAACGAGTATACCTTATATGTGTCAACTTTCAATTACCATATAAATTTTTATGGACTATATGGGTGCAAATAAAGTACATATCTGTATTTTACTCGTTTATCTGAACACAAAGGTATATATATTGTGTGGTTTTACTCCTAGTAAAATTATATCCTAATTTTGGGTCACACAATTGACTAACACTTTTATTGGAAAGTACACTAGAAAAACTGTAATTCATAACTTTCATAACAATTATAAATTAAAAAGAGGTAAAAATAATTTACCCAAAATGTCATATCCTGTAAATTGGATAACTT
Source organism: Tinospora cordifolia (assembly GCA_030144865.1). NCBI lineage: Eukaryota > Viridiplantae > Streptophyta > Magnoliopsida > Ranunculales > Menispermaceae > Tinospora > Tinospora cordifolia. The sequence continues at coordinate 18,522 of JAJIYU010007370.1, read as the reverse complement.
TTCTTTTCCTCTTTTCTTTCTTTTTTCTTCTTCTTTTTCTCTTTTTTTTTTGTTTTTTTTTTCTTTTTCTGTTTTCTTTGTTTTCTCTCCTTTCCTAGATGAGATCTTGTGAGCAAGAATAAAGGAGTGAACCTTTATATAGAGAAGGTATTGGGGAAGATCCCACCAACAATTAAATGCAACATTATCTTACACATCATCATTTATTTTATCTTTATATTATTATTTAATATTTTTTTCTCATTTTCCCCACCACTCATCATGATTATATATATATGCAAGATTTAATTTATTGTATTAATTCATTTCATTTTTTTCCAACTAAGTCCCCACTATAAATATTAATTAATTAATTATTTATTTATTTATTTATTTTTATTTAATACATACATTAAATAATATAACTGTCATAAAATTATGTATTTTTATTTATAATTCATTCATTCATATTTGAAAATACATGTCGAATCCATCGACTCAATGTCTAAAAATATGGGTCATTACATTCTTCTTGCTAGAGAGTTTGAAGAAGTATTTACATTATTTTTTTGGGTTATTTTCATACTATATGCAGCTAACTTCTTCATTTTAGCCAAAGGGTATTCAATTCAAACTTTGATTCATTATGAATTGTGAGATTTAATTACTAATTTTTTCCTCTTCTTCTTTAGTATTTGCATATCTTTTGCAACTATCAATTTTGTTGTTTTGTGTTATTGTTATAATAGAGCCCATTGTCCTTTCACTAAAACGATATACAGCCAACTGAAACATTGGATCTGTAATTGTTCAGTTGCTTCAATAATTAGTGGCAAAATAACATAATTCATTTCACAGAATTTGACTCATGTTATGTGAATTGTTACAGTAGGGCCCCATTGTTCTTTCATTAAAACAATATATAGCCAATTGAAGCATTGGATCCGTAATTGTTCAATTGCTTTAATAATTAGTGGCAAAATAACATAGTTCATTTCACATAATTTAACTCATGTTATGTGAATGCATGATCTAGTCTAAATAGATCGAGTTTGTGCATTTGTTGGTTAGAATTGGTGATCTCTATAATATTTAATGCAATCAATAAATTAAACTTTAAAGAGCTTGTTTAGAGTTGCTTGTTGATTAGGGTTAATTAAAAAGCTTGTTTTGCTTAACTGAGAAAAAGATATTAGGTTGTTAGAGCTTGTTAATGGTTATAGCCAATTTATTGAAGAATGAATGAGTCATCTTTGTATCAATAATTAATTCAATGAATCAATATTAAGATTATATCTTGGACTAGATATTTTTCTGACATAGATTTCTTTAAAATTATATTTTGTTTATTTATTTATTTTCTTTTATTTCTACTCATTATCCAAACCCCCCTCTAATGTTTTATTTCATTTGACTAAAAGAAATAAATAGCTTCATCAATCTATGTGAATTTGACCCTAGCTACTCATCATTGTTTGCAAAAGTATTTTTTTAAAGAGTATGATTTATTTCTGTTAGTTTGGACACCCTTCATAGAGATGCTTTTAGAATAACTCTAATGCAACTATGATTTAAAGAAAATGAGTATTACATATGATAAATAGGCATTGAATTAAAATAAAATTCTAATGCAATCATCTATTTTCATTGTAAAGATGAAAGTGAAGGTTGCATGCATAACCCTCTTTTTTCTAGCAAGTACAATAGACAGTCAACTAAGTTGCAACATTAGAAAATTAATTTTTTTTAAATTTTTAAAAAAAGTTTGCACACAACCCAATGTTATATATATATATATATATATATTATGATTGCATTGAAAACCATTTTTGATTTTGTTACTGTTTAAAAGCATTTTAATGCAAATGTGGATAGTGAAAAATATTTATATCATGTAAGACTAGATAGACATCAAACTAAAAATATATTTAAAATGCAAATGTGAAGCTGAGACAACAAAAATAAAAGAAGCTACTTTCAGATAGTCATGTTAACAATGGCGTTGATGAATTTGTACTTTTAATGGATGTACATATATATTTATATTAAAAATGCAATAATATCACATAGAAGAAACATTTCTTCTATATTGATTATATAACATTTTCATGGGTATAATCTATTTTTTGCATTAAAAATAATCTAAATATAACAAATATAAACTTAACCATTAAATAAATAAGTATACATCTTAACGATGCATATCATCCTCTTTATTTAATAGTGTAAACAGATACAATATTATATTATATGATATTTAATATTTCAATCTCGGTTTATGAGAGACGTTTTCAAGTGGAATATTTTCTTTTCATAAATAATAATAACTTTATTCTCGACAACCCGTGCTCGGTTTAATTGAATGTAAGGAAGAATAAATTAATTGTCAGGTGAGCTAATCTGTATCTTTCCCATCAATTATTGGTATATTAATTAATGATTTTTACATTATTTTTTGATCCCCTCGACGACCTTCCTAGCTTCTAAAACCTAACCATGCGACATCCTTAAGCGTGTCCCACAAACTTCGGTGTGTGTGCAGTCTACGTACCTCTCAAAAACTGCCACGCATAACGCATAATTTTACAATTTTACAGGTGATTATTACGAATTTCTTAACCTGGCGTCTCTAATTTTTTAAATATTGTAATTGTTATATCTTGCTAATTTATGATAAAAAAAAAACTTACTTAAAACTGTAAAAATTTTTTTTATAAATTTTGAATTACTTATTTCTCCAACTGAACAAACTGGGGTACAAAATTTTTTTTAAAATTAATTTTTTAAAATTTAATTATTATATATAAATTATTACTGAAAGTACTTAGAAGTTCATGTGTTTGATAAAACTACTGAATAGATATATTACTTGATATTTTTTAAAGAAAGGTCTTTAATTTGATCTCTAAATATATATAAAATCATGTTAGGTGAATTTTTCTTATTTAACATTTTTAATAATTTAAATAATAATTAATTTTAAAATGCGTGCAAAAATAGCTGACACATGCCTCTTAGTATTTTGCCCCTTTTACACAAAGTGGGACATCCCATTTGGTTAGGAATTACAAATGCTCAAAACGTTTAAAAATTTTTATTATTATTTTTTAAAAATGACCAATAGCAAATGACTCATAATTTTTTTAGAAAACCTTTATATATATATAGAACATGTGCTGCGACCAACACATTTTACAAAATTAAAAAATAAATTTTAAAAATTAAGTAAACAATATTCATAAATAACTTTTTCAAGAATTAAAAAATATAATTTAAAATTAAAATAATAATTTTTAAAAATAAAAGGAGATATTTTAAAATAAATAAATAAAAAATTTTGAAAATAAAAAATATAATTCTAAAAAAGATTAAAATAATTATACATAATTTTATTTAAGTATAAATAATTTATATAATATGTATTATAAAAAAATATATTTTTTGTAAATTATATATTGTAAATAATTTAACTAATAAATTAATGTGACTACAGAGTGTTAGGACTCTTATCTAATATAATTTAATAAATTATGAATTATCATAAAAAAATAATATATTAAATAAAAATTTAATAAGGTAATAATGTGTTGGAAATATTAATTCTGTATGTAATTTAACCCGTTCCTCAGTAGTTTAAAAATTTAGAAAACTAATAATAAAATTTTTAACCAAAATTGTCAGTCTTAACTTTCTGATTTACGGCAGCAAGCTTTTTAAAGTATATTTCAATTAAGTTGGGGGTGACGTTAGTTTTCAAAGCATTTCTGTTCGCAGTATACCTGCGCTCACTGGCCACTGTAAGTCTACGAATAAGAAGAAAAGCCCTTGGAAAGTCGTACCTGATGACGACAGTATCGAACGACGCGACCCCAAGCTCGCTGCGGTTCCTCCCGTTGCTCCGTTCAGGGTAGCGAAGAAGCTTCTAGAATAATTACTCTCTTCGCTGCCCGCAATTTCTCGCTCTCTTTCTCTCGGCTGTGTGTGCCTTTATGGTGGTTGGTGCTATAAGGGTTAGGGCATTATTTGTCTGTTCCGAATTTTCTGACAAAATCTGCAATTTCTTTGTCTGAGAGATTGTCTGGTTGATTGCAAAAGCGAGATTACGTTTGAAATGTTGCAATGGGGGGGAATCAGGAGTTAAATTGAGAGATTTGATCTTTGGTTCCAATTCTTTTGATGCTAGGGTTTGAGATTTCGTCGCAGAGGGTTATAGAAAAGAGGCGACACAAAGAAGAAAAGTGGTTAAATCGATGAAATCATGGCTAAGTTTGAGGCCGATGTTGCAGAGAACAAACGGAGGGTTTCGGTTTACGATCCATGTCAAGACTCGTGCTCGAAGTCGATAAATGAGACGGTGAATGGTTCGCATCAGTATGTGATACAAGGGTATTCTCTTGCAAAGGGCATGGGAGCTGGAAAATATATATCTAGTGACATTTTCACAGTTGGCGGGTATGATTGGGCGATTTACTTCTATCCTGACGGTAAGAATCCAGAGGATAGTTCTTTGTATGTGTCTGTTTTCATTGCGTTGGCGAGCGAAGGTACTGACGTGAGGGCGTTGTTTGAGTTGACGCTGTTGGATCAGAGCGGGAAGGGAAAGCACAAGGTTCATAGCCATTTTGATCGTGCGTTAGAGAGCGGCCCATATACCTTAAAGTATAGAGGAAGCATGTGGTATGTAGAGTATTATTTGTTTGAATTTTCTTTGTTAGTGATTGTGTAGTGGTGGGATAATTGTTCTGAATTATGATTAGAATGAATTTATTATGAAGAATGATTAGCCCTTTGAAAAGTTGTACTGCTCGTTTTTATTTCATAAAAATGGTACTCAAAAACATGCTCCTTGATTAATGGATCACTCCGTTTTTTTGGTGTCAAGTTGAGGTTTTAATAACAGTATATCTGCATGTTTGATCGTGATAAATGCATGTCTGCTTACACGGTAATCAATTGCCCTTTTTCAACTATTTTGATTTTCGCTAGAGGACATACTGATGCTGTGAAAAAATATAAGCATTTCACTGACATTATTGCTTCCTCAATAATTTCGGGATTAAGAAGACCAATGTATTATTGATTTAGCAAAATGCCAAGGATAATGGAGAATGAGACTAGCTACATTTAGAGTCGGAAAAGTTGTTTAATTTAATTTATCAGTTGTGAATCTCCTCTTTAGATAGACCCTAAACTGCTGCAAATGGGAACAATCATGTGAATTAACCAAATTAGGAGCAATAAAATAGGTATGCAAGATAAGGAGAATGAATGAAGTGAAGCTGAATCATATCCTTTTCCCAGAACTCTTGTATTTTGTGATGGAAATTGGTAGACGAAAATAATATTTCCATGAGTGAATGTGAAGACTCATCATTTGAAAATCCAAAATATAGGCATGGATTGTGTGAACACTCGTTAAAATTGAAGCCTTCTTTGAGAACATCCCAACCCATAGACTAAAAGTTGTTTAACTTATTCAATATGAATATTGGTTGAGATGTGGACCCCCTAGCATATTGATTTAGATGAGGGTAGTAACAAACCGTCTAACAGATATTAAGAGGTCAAGGTGGAAACTAGTTTATAAACCCTAATAATGAAATGAGCTAATTTCAATATTCAGGAACTTAAACTTTAGCTGTAGCTTGAGCTCTTCAACAGGTTTGGATTTGGGCAGGGCATAGGATTCTGGGGTGTGAGTTTCATTTGTTCTTGGTCTGGTTACCAAATCTGGCGATGGCTTTGTATTACAATTGGTCGCTCTAATGACTTGCTGCATCTGTCCTATATGTGAGGACCTTGATTGGAAGGCAAGAAAATCAAATCCTTCTTTTCTGTGATGTTCATTTTTGAACTCCTGGTATAGTCATCTTTTTTAGCTTCATTATTGATCCTGCTCTCTCTGTTTGCATGGGATTACAAATCTTATAAAGCGACATGTGTCAGCATTCTTCTGGAATGTTGATGAATTTTTATTCCTGATTACCAAATCTTTCAAACATCGATGTGTCGTGTTAAACTTCCCATTTAGGGGTACATTGTAAAATAAGAAAAAAAAAACAAGAGAAAGAAATATGATATCCCTGCAATGAATTAAGTGTCATCATTGTTCTTATTTTAATTTGATTATTTTTCCTGTAGGGGTTACAAGAGGTTCTTCAAAAGAACAACTCTAGAGGTCTCAGATTTTCTCAAAGATGATTGCCTTGCTATGCACTGCACTGTTGGGGTTGTTAGAACTCGTACTGAAGGGCCTAAGCAATATGTAATTACCATACCACCGTCAGACATGGGCCAGAATCTCAAACAGTTGTTGGAATCTGGCATTGGTTCTGATATAACTTTCAAAGTTGGTGAATATAGCTTCAAAGCTCATAAATTGATTGTTGCTGCTCGCTCTCCAGTGTTTAGAGCCCAGTTTTTTGGTCTGATTGGAAACCCTAACATGGAGGAAGTAGAAATTGAGGATATTGAACCCTATGTTTTCATGGTAATGCATTCCGCATTTTTGTTTTGTTCACATATTTATCTAAGCTTCTTCAATAGGCTTTGCACTTCTCCTTTTAGAATGACATCGGATCAACTGCTTATAAACATTAATTAATGGTGCATTTGTTTCATAAATTGGAAAGCAACTTGACATTCTCTCTTGATTTGGTTTATCCATTGGTTGCATCTCATCTTATTAATTCTGGCTTACACTTAATGTGTTCAATGAGTTCATTCAAACTGTGCCCAACTCTAGCTAATCTTTTGAAAATAGATATTATTTAAAAATTAGTAGAAATGGTTTCTGGATTTTCTTTTTCAGGGAATAGGAATATGATGATAGAGTTATGCATTGTAGTCTAGGTAATTGATCCTCCATGTAGTTGGGAAAACTGGAACAAGCCTTCTTGAGTCAAGTTGTGTCTGGTTGATTGATTAACACCTTTCTAAAAGATGCACTTCATTTAATGGCTCTTAATTGAGCCAACAACATTCTGATACGTTTCCTTGCCGAGTTTGAAGGCCTATATTTAGCATGATTTTAAAATGACAATAACATCAACCCTGAAGTGAGAATGCAAGGCAGTCTTTACATCTAATTTTATTTGCATTATGAAAAATAATTTTGTGTATTGCCCTTAGAAACCAAAATATTTATGAATTTATCATCAATGGTAATGTGTAGACTAGTGATTTAATAAGTATGGTTTGAGAGCTTTTAATTTTATATTTCCTTCATAAACTTATAATATATTAGCTATGGCAAGCATTACTGTGTTACTTACAACTTCCTGTGGTTTTTTGACTTTAATCAGCTTGGTTTGGACTCCACCTTCAGTTGATCTTGATTCCTGCATCTAGGCATGGTTTAAATGATGATGTCTTTGTTGAACAGGATTTGCTGAATTGAAAATTTACCTAAAGACAATTTTATTCAAGTTTCAGATAATAATTTTCTTATTAAAAATGTTGGTGTTAGTGGGCATGCTAATCGATTTTTTACTGGCCCATAACCTCTTTTGAAAACCATGCTATATGTTATGTTATTCCACATTCTTTCTGCATTAGGCTTACTAGTTATGTGGATAGTAGTTTTATTAATTTCTGTTACCAGTTTGGTGGTTAAGCTGGTCTGATAAATGTTTTGCAGGCAATGCTCAAATTTATATATTCAGATGAGCTTCCTGATGTACACGAAATTGCAGGCTTAGTCCATATTGGTACATCAACAATAATGGTGCAGCATCTGTTAGCTGCAGCAGATCGCTTTGGTTTGGATCGATTAAAACTATTATGTGAAGCAAAATTATGTGAAGAAGTCACTGCAGACACGGTGGCCACAACCCTGGCTCTGGCAGAGCAGCATCACTGTTCACAGCTGAAGAATGTGTGCCTAAAATTTGCAGCTGTTCCAGGTAACTTGGGAGGTGAGTTTTCTTATTTTTGCACTTTCTACTATTATTAAGGGCCGAATGTATTCTATGAAGTTTGCTCCTGACTGTTGTCCACTTGTCCCCAAACTTTTCATACATTTCTGTTGGAAAATGTGAAGCATCCTATACTCTTAACACTTTGCTTTTGAATCAAATTGAGATTTGAATATTCATAGTTAACTTAAGAGAATGAATTAGGTTTCAAGTATTGGCCAGCATATAGGTGTTACCCTTTGGATGGATAATAAGATCCTTATTATGAGTGCTAACTTAAGAATGTGGAAAGGAATTGCGAGCATGCAGGGATATCGGTTTATTTAATCATCCTCATTGACAAACATCTATAATGTACATTTCCCACTCATAGTAAAAGAATATTGACTAACTGATTACTAGGCTTCTGTGTCCTGATGCTGGTGTGGGTTTGATACAAGTTGCTGATCAATGTAAATTATTTTTGAATGCTGAACTGGGACCTAAATTTTGTTTTGATTAATGGTACATTTCAAAGACAACATTAGTTGATATTTGTGGTATTTTTCTAAAAAATTTTGAGTTGCTATACCACATAATGACACTATTAAACAATGGTTCTCCCACATACATGCTAGCTCAATTCATAATTCACACTTATTGCGATCTCATTCTTTTGAATTATTTTGTATCCTATAAGTTCTCAAGTGTTTGCATGTAATGTGTGTCTGTGGCTAGTGTGACTGTGTGGCACTCTTCTAAGATAGTGCATGATGCACTTTCATTGGAGTAGCATTTGCACTCAAGATCTGTCATGTATCTGCTCATATAATACTATATTTCAATTTGAGGGATAATTCTGTTGCTATGTTTGTTTTAACCCCTGCAGTGGTAATGCAGTCAGAGGGATATAGATACCTGGAAGAGAGCTGCCCCTCCCTACTTTCAGAACTGTTGGAGACAATTGCATTGGTGGACAAAGAGTCAAGCCAACTATTAAGCAGGAAAAGGAGTAACAGCAGTAACATTGGTTTGAATTTAGAGCAGTCAATAGATGCTGATGGAAGGCGTATACGGAGGCGGCTGTAGTAGTGGGTCACTGGGTTTAGGATAGTTTAGTAATGTGTGAACAGTACAACCATCCTTTAACAATCTATTCCAAAAAAAGAAAAAAAGGAAACGGGTGTTGGTGGCTTAGTTTAGAGCTCAACAGAACCATGTTTTTCCCAGGGAGGTGAGTTGAAATGTTTTTGTGAGCCTTTACGAAATGCTTGAGATTGGCATCAGTCGAAGTACATATGAATCTACTCCTGAACATAGCATAGCTAAGCCAAGATTTGGACGCCCACACCTGATCAACTTAATAATCTCTTTGTACATGGAAGCTGCTGATGCATAGGGGATTTTTTCAGAGTTACTTCTTCCCACCATTTTTAAAGGCTTTGACGGTTGCTGTTATTATTCTGCTGCTTTATTGACTGGTAATTATTTTGCTTCAATATGTTTATTGTCCTTTGTAGGAGCTTTTGTAAATGGCAGAACTTTTTGATGCTTTAAATGAAGAAGGTATTGTACTTAAAACACTAGGTGAGTGTGATTGTAAAGGAGTTTCTCTGTCACCATTTTATGAACAGTGCAGGAGATAAGTTTTAATCACTACTGACATTATGCTCTACAGAAGTCTAGTATGCTGAGTACGAAAAGCATCACTTGCAACTCTTGACTCAAGTTAATCGAAACACCAAAAGCCTTAAATCCATTTTTATAGCGACGAACAACACATAACAGCAAGAGAAAGTAAGACAATTATGAAGACAAGCTTAGACGGAAGTCTAGGGCATATGTACACAAGCCAAGTAGCAAGAAATCATGTAAGTATTTGGAACCAAAGATTTTCAGAGCCTCTTCTTCTCAGGCGTATAGTCCAGGTACGAACTTCTAAAAAAGGAAGAGTTGGCGATGAACTGAGAGTTGTTAGCAACATCCGGCCATAGAAAAGCTCCCATGGCAAACTCCCTCTTGTAGGCCAAATTCCCCGTTGCTGGCAGACCGTATTCTGCAAGAAGCCTGTCGAGCTTCCACTCAGGCATGTCCTGGTAATCCTTCTTGCTGTATCTGGGATAATGAAGAGGCATCTGAAAGAAGCTAATGCTACCATTCTTGTTTTCCATCTCTCTCTGTCTTGTCACCAACTGAAGTTGCCTTGCGGTTTTATACGTGTGTGGCTCTTGCAAATCTCTTGTATTGTGTCAGGGTTCACGAGGATGAGATGGTGTACCTGCTCGTGCGTCGTGGAGGTCACTAATGAATGAGACAGGCACACACAAGAGCGCACGGCACGGCCACGCTTCATCAAGTTGGACCGTGCCCTTTGAGTTCGCGAATCAGTGGAGACTCGGTTGTACGATACGCATTTCAAGTTACATCCGTTTTCGGAGTAATGAACGAGTATAGACAAACTAAATTACATAAGAAAAAGACATCTTAAGATAAACAAATTAATTAGTTCCACGGCAGCATCCTGAGAAGACAGACAAATTTGCTCCTTTTAATCGTCTATTTCTGCGACGCTATGCAACTTTCAAGTCCCATTCTTATTTCTGTGTCATATTAACATGCTTCTGGGTTAAAATTGAACGGCAACCTTAAAACCACTGGAAAATTTACACGAAAAGACCTCAAAAGATTTTTGACATGGGATGGCTCCGTTGCAAAAGCTGCATCAAAGGCCAGAAGATGTCCATTCTCTGGAAGCCTTTTGAGACCTGAAGGTTTGCATCATTTGACTATGACAAGAAGTTTGAACATTGAAAAGAAGAAAAGGATAAAAACATGATATTGTCATTTATAATAACAAGAGTAAGAAAGGAACTGGGACTTACCTCAACAATATAGTGTGCCCACATTTGGTCTTTTCTATTTACCATTACTCCTCTCAAGATACCCAAATCTAACCGGCGAATGACCAGGGCAATTTCCAGGAAAAGTTCATGTTCTTCACATAGCATCTGCAGAAGTTTAATTAAAGAACATTCCAGAACCATCAAAATATGAGCTACCACATGATTAATGAAAATAACGGAGATGATTAAGCCGTTGCTCTGTCAATACTAGCACTGTTTGTTAATCATGAAAAGAAATGGCCTCATTGCTTCGGCATTATTATGTTTTCCTTTGGATTATAAATGACGTACAAACCTCTATAAGCATGTGCCCAGGCTGGTCAAGGTCCCTTACAACAATTGGACACACTCCGCATTGCTGTCCCAATTCAATTGCCCAGCTAGCACCATTGTCATACCCCTTTGACACTGATGGTTTCTGCTTTTTCCTTGCAACAGCCTGCATATAAACTCCAGTTATTCTGACCCACAGAAAGCTCAAATGAAATTATATCTCATCAATGGTCAAAATAAATTGAATACAATTCGTTGGTAGCTCTTCTTTTTTAAAGCTATGTAATTGTAAAGATACCATAAAGAGAAGCAAACACGTAATGAACACATCATGTTTAGCACAAATAAAGTCATCAAAATGAAGTTTTATAAGCTGTAGATAGTCCTCTGAATCCAAATTACCTCTGGATAAATGCAATTCTTCAACTTCTCAGCTTGGTTGGTCATACCCCTCAAAAATAGCATGTGTTTTATGGTTTGATGTAACAAAGCATCAATGCTACACTGCCTCATCACAGAAGAAATTTTAATCAGTTCCAAGGTAATGCATAGTCAAATAATCACACAGAAGACATTGCAAAATGGCTCACCTTTGCACCATTTGGAACAAGCTCCCGTAGCTCCTTAACTCGATCTTGGATCATCTGTCTGTCCCTAGGCCTTGGCTTCTGACCACCATCTAGTCTACCCTTCCTTTTGCTAACTTGAGATGATTTTGCACCTTTCCTGGAATAAACATGCCTCAATTCCTTCCTCTGTTGTTTTTCATCAATAAACTTGCTCATTTTGTGCTTCAGTGAAGAGGCACAACTTGTAAAAACCACCCTGTTTGGATGGACAAAACTAGAATTCAGATTGCTCTTTGAGTGCGAATGACTTTCCCTCAAGATATTGAATGCAGATTCACCCTCGGTTTGGCAGGAAAGAGCATACTGTCCTGAACTAGAATTCAGATTGCTCTTTGAGTGCGAATGACTTTCCCTCAAGATATTGAATGCAGATTCATTCTCTGTTTGGCAGGAAAGAGCATACTGTCCTGAACAGGTTGAAGGTGCCTTCTCACTGATGGATCTGCAACATGCATCATTGCCCGAAGCATCATGCACATTGGCAACTACTGCACCCAAGAGATTATTGACATCCGCACTTCTTAGAAACTGTCCTTCGGATTCTGCAATTGATGTCTCAACACCCTCAGTACTTTCCAAATGGTAAATTAGACTCCTGCTACAAGGATCTTCACCAATAACTGATGATTCCCAGAGGCAATCATAGCTTTGTTTCTGGAAAGCTGACCCAAGTGCTTTGTGCAACTCAGACCCCAGAGGAAAGTTCAAGAAACAAGAACTTACATCAATGTTTTCATTACCAATTAAATACCCTGTTGGTTGAGTCATATTATCAGAAGGGCCCAACTTCATGTTCATGCTAGCGGTTGAAGCACATGCAAGTTCTTGAGAACATGGCAGATCATATTTCTCAAAACAATCAGAACTGGAAATAGTGGCTGCCATAAACTCCAAACGTCTCTTATTTGAGAACCTATTTCGTGAAGCAGAAGTTGGATCCTTTCCTGCATAACCAAATATAGCAGCATCAGTAGTGTCAGATTCCTTTCTTCCTTGCACCTGAATAACATCTTGACCCATGAACTGAGGAATGATATCTGAATTGATGGTTGACAGTTTATCCTTTGTCATCTGAATATCATCAAGTATCAATAAATCCTTGTCCATTGTCAGTTTTGACTGGGTAGTGTTCAGCATGTTAACACCAGATGTGTGAGCTAAGTCCTCCAGTATATTTGTTTGGCAAGATGATGGATCATATAGATTTTCCAGAGAGACCATAAGGTTAGATGCTCCTGGAACATTCAGAAGATTGCTGAACATATCCTCAATGTCTGCCACCAGAGCAAGATCTTGAGTCACCTGATTTTAACAGTTCAAAAATAGAACACATTTTGTAAGACAACATTATACAGCACCACATTTCTTATTAATTCCATGTTCATTTGCACATGAAAAGGAAAAAAGGAGGCACCTAAGGCCGTATAACATTCATGCCACATTATTTGTGTCCACCAATCAACCAAGGGAGGAAAAATAAACAATTGAACAGAGCAAAGCAAAATTCTATGGACGAACAGTTTACATCTAAGAGTAATTTGTAATTTGATGTACTGATACCTACTAATAAGCATAAAGCAGTGAGTAATTTGTAATAGTTCCCTAAGTTCTAGCAAGTTCATCTCATGGTCCACATGGAGAAACAGATTTAGGTGGCTAATTCATTGTTATATTTGTTCATAAAACTTGAGATCACAAGAATCCTGCAGACTAGATAGGACCCACTGACACAGGAGTCACAAGACATCAGCATTTAAACTACATGCAAGAAAATAACCAATCCACAGAGCTCAAAGGCACTAACGCACCTTTTCCACTGAACCAAGTTGAAGAACTCCATCAGGAACTACAGGTACAAGCAAAATCGTCTGTGCAAGGCCATTACATAGATACAGTAAATACATATATTGCAAAAACTACCAAATAATGAGACAAGAAATGATATGGATGCATGCAAACATAATTACCTTAATACCTACAGAAAACTGAAGTCGCCATTCGTCTGAATACTGCAAAAGTAGGAAATGATTGATTATTTATTTGACCCATCATTGCAGAACGTTATAAATTCTAACATCCAGAAAGCTCAGAAACAAGAAGTGATTTTTACATCTGGAAGTACATTAGTGTTGAATTCGTCGACAGAAATCCAGAAATGCTTCCCCATTGATGCCACTCTCCCAACAAGGCTGCGTCAACAACGGCCTGAATAAGTCTCACAGAAAACTGAACTAGCCAAAATGATTTTATAGGTTGTCAGACATTCTTGAAAGAATTACTCGGCTACAGTCATAGATATAGATAAATTTAAGGTAGCTATCCTTCAAAAGATTGAAAAACCAGAAAAATTAACCATATCCAGTTTTGTGAGTAGGCAACAAACTAAACAAACAAAGAAGATCACCAGCTTGGATTATGCAAGCAACAGATCTTATATGTGGTCAGCAATGTAATCTAAGCAGCCAATCCTAGGCTGTTATTTTGTTTGATTTAGTTATCTCCAGTATTTTACCTTTTTTGAAAATATGATAAATGCAACTAACTCTGAAAAATTAAAATTTTGAAACTACAAAGAACCTTGTTGCTTGCATACCAAGAATGCTATATGGACATTACAATGAGAAGCAGTTTTGAATGCCCTTTTTTATTTGATTTGATTTGTGTCTGTCTCCATTATTCAGGGTGGAGCGACCAATAGGCAATTTATGCCTAAGCGGTGGCTTGGTCAATCCCAAGGCAATTCCTGAACAGGATTGGTTTAGAAGCAGCATTCTTTTTAATTGAATGAACTGAATGTTAATGAACATATTTCCTCCCTTCTCCCTTTTCCTTTTTTTTTTTCCTTTATTTTTCTCGTTATTTCTCTTCTTCCACTAGCTGCACCCATCCTCCCCTCCTCTTCCTCTTCCCCTTTTAAAAAATAAAATACAAAAACACCACTGCAATACAGACACAGAAAGAGAATGACAGATATTTTATCCAAGGAAAATCTGATCCAATATGATATAGATGGCAACCCCAGATAGAGAGAGGGAAAGAATATCACAGATATTTTATCCAAGGAAAATTGGATCCTATAAATATGATTTAGGTGGCAACCTGAATCATATATTCACAGAAGATAAATTATCTGAATCAAACAATACATAACAAATTAAGGAGAAAGTAGTGAATTAGAATGTAGAACCGTCCATTCAAGAAAGTCTAGTAGGCCTTCTTCAACCACTGAGGCAGTCAATCTACCAAGGAAACGATAGAAATGCCAAAGCCTAAAGTTTTCCAAGATCAAGATAGCTGTATTATTTGACAGTTCTGCGTGAAATGACTTAATGCAGGAATCAAGATTCACTTGCCCCTGTAAAAAAGAACAGAAAGCTCTTCTTTGTATCTATCTTATCCTCTTTTGATAGACAAGGAAAAAGAAGATGCAGAGTTTATCTAGAAACGAAACTTTACCATTCTGATAAGTAGCTGACTTGTGTATGCAAAAAATCTGTGTGCTTATGTTCTATAGAAGCCATGATAGAAAGGTAAATGCTGTTAACAATTGGAGAAAATAAACGTACCCTTCTCCCAGAGAGTATACAAGACATGACATGCTTGCAACTGCCAGTGACATTGCGCCAAGTGTGTTAAAATCAAAATCAGTAGAAGTAGCAACAGCATTTCCACTGACGCAGACATTGTTTTGAATAACTTCCCCAGATTCTCTTAGTTCAGGATAATTACAGTACCAATCTTCTGAGGTCAAAATCCTGAAATTACGTAAATCTAATTCTTATCAATGAATCAAGACAGGAGCCAATATTCAGAGTCTTCAGGAAATAACATCTTAAGTATTAGTGTTTATGGAGCATGAAGCTACTCAAAAAACATTTAAATAAATTTAGTTAAAATATTTTGAGTAAAGTTGTACAGAGTTAGTTCCTACAATTCACATTCAACTGCCAGTTTATTTAGTTACAGTGAGTAACAGTCTTTTGCTCAAACAAAATTGCCTGTGAAAAATATAAGTAGCAATTAACAAATGGATTCTTCCTCCTCTGCACTAAAATAAATGTAACCTCAAAACCCTCAAATTCATATAACTCTCAATAATGGTGACCAGCGCTTGAAGAATGACAAGAAGAGCAGCAGACAGTTGGCGCAAATTAAGTGTATTGTTGGGGAGAAGCACATGTAGTCTCTTGGTCCCACTTCCGTTTGAACTAGGAGATTTATCTTGTGAACTTATAAGAATGCTCCATTAATCGGCATACTGTAAGTGCACAATAATAGCTTGAAGGCGAATGGGCAAGAAAACAAACCAGAAAAACAGCAATCTCTAGATTACGTAATTATATCAGGGATAGCCCATAGAAAAAACGACTGAGAACAACTTACATTCCATTTTGGTGCCGGAGCTTCCAAAAGATTGCATACTCCCAACGCAAATTATGGCAAATGCTCCTCAATAACCGGTTTAAGGAATAGTTCGCCATAAATCAGTATTGAGGGAAAATTCCTCAAGTTACCAGACACAAACTTGTGAAATAGAAGCCTATTCTTCACCAACTAGCTGCCTCTATATGAGCCTCGTCCTGCTTGTTCTCTTCGCAAACCAGCTCTCGGTTTTATTGGTGGCCCCGTTGACCCAAGCAGCAAACAGCCCATTGCTTCCCCCTCTCTTGCGAGAAGGCTAGTGTAGAGTTCTTTGCAAGATCTATTTATTATTTTTATGCACTTAAACAACACCGAAAAGGATTGACAGATGCTCTGCTGAATTGCGCAGAAAGCTGAAATATTCCATGAAATTCAAGAAAACGGCACCAGAAAACCAAAGCTGAAAACGTTTTTACAGCAGTTTATGAGCACAGAGAACAATAAATCAACGGCAATCACACTATTAATCTGTCTGTAACTTGCGTAGTAACTTCTTTGCCTTATCTCGAACTAATTCGCTGCAACTTCAATTCGATCTCACTAAAAAATAAACTCGAATAGTTCTCTACAAAGGTGATCCACACTACTAGAACTTTCCTTATCAAAATCCCTGACACCAAAACACATGAAACACACTCATACAACAAAACAAGACTCCAACTAACTTCTTCAGGAGCTCAAAACCTTCGAATATTACGAGACTCTGTCCCCTCTTCAACCTACTCCGCTTCACAAATTACCAAAACCTGCTACAATCACACACTTTATTAACCAAAAATTGGATCAAAAAGCTTCAACAATCAAAACAAGAAACCAGTACAAATCATGTCTTACCTGTCGTCCTAGATCCGATGGAACTCGGTCGCTTCCATCTCTCCGTTGAAACTCCAAATGATCAATCTCACCAACCATACCATAAGCTAACAAACATACAAATATTCACCAAAAAACCAAATCAGTATCAAACTTATCCGCAGAACTCTCTTCAGTTACAATGAATCCATCAAACAAACTCCGACAATCACAGGTCCGGAATCAGCGAACAAACGAATGGAAAACAACCGGAAGAAAAAGAAAAAACGAGAAAAAAAAAGTGGAACCCTGAAGAAACGGAGAGAGCCGAAGCTTTTTCTCTGCTTCCACTTTAGTCTCTCTCTCTCTTTCGTTCTTGGCTTTAAATACTGCCCGCGCCACTAACCGTTCCTCTCTCTCTCTCTCTCTATCTCTATCTATCTGGCCTGTCCAGCGGATTTCAAACCAGTCAATTAACCGTATTTCATAATCCACTTCGAGGCTAGTGGAATCCGGGCCCACATTCCTGGATTTGGACTGCCTCGTATTATAATGGTAAGGCTACGCCTGGAGTTACTGAATTCTCTATTTTAATAATTAAAATGATTCGTAGGAGAAGAAAAGAAAAAAAAATTAATTGAACTAAATACATATTTCAATAAGTTGAGGCCAATCACATTTTGGCATGTGTGATGTGTGACACACTACGTGATCTCATCTGGACCGTCAACGAAGTGGTGGGACCGAATCTTTTATGAATAAAGTAATGCCGGTGTCTCTAATTCATTGGACGGCCTGTGCGACTTTGCACCTTGATTTTATTATACTTGATTGAGGTCTGTTTGGAAGAGCCTTTTCAATGTAATTTTTCTCACAGATATTTTTAAAAAAATAGTGTTATCTGAATTCTTTTAAAAGTTTAATCTAATAAAAAATGAATATTCTCAAATATACTTCTATAAATATCCCTTTTTCTTTTTTACAGCAGAACGACTTTTAAAAAAAAAAAAAAATTATCAAACGAGTCCTTAAAGACGGAACCAAAAGAAATATATTATATACGTTAAAGGCATCGGGGTCTTTTGATTCTATCAAAGGGACAGGAACGTTTTTACTTCAGGGAAAGGTTTTTTCTTTCTTTCTTTCTTTCTTTCCTTTTCTTTTTTTTTTTAAAAGGAGTTAGTTAATTGACCAAAGGCCAATTCAATAGCTTAATAAACAGCCAAAAGTAGAAGCATATTAATTTTTTTAAATCATATACAGATAATATTTTAATTTATGACACATTATGTAATTTCTTTAATATATTTTTAAAATATTTAGCTATAAAGTCAAAGTTTAAATATATATTATTGTCTTGTATATTAAAAAAAATTATTCTGACATAAAAAAGAAAAAGACAATTTACAGAACAATAATATGATTATAATTTCTACCAAATATAAAATTTATAACTATATAGCAAGATATTTTTCAAATATGTTCTAATCATATTTATTATTATGCCCATAGGGTGTAGGCGGGCGGTTGGAAAAAAGGGCCTCGACGTCGACTCTTCAGAAACCGTCGTATTCAAATAGTTCCAAGAAGTTCACCGTTTCATTTTCACTTATCACAATTTCAAAAAAA
>JAJIYU010007369.1:0-19317 GCA_030144865.1 Tinospora cordifolia | reverse complement strand
AAAAAGTCAAGTGTGTGTCACTTGTAAAGTAACACCGGCCCGACCCACCAATTGGTTAAGTCCACCGTCAAAATAATGGTGGTTGTCCAAAACTCAAAGAATGTGGGGGTTAGGGTGTCACAGTCTGCAGTGCGATCATCAAGTGCTCAGCGTGTTCCTCCCTAGTCCTTGAGTAAATAAGGATGTCATCGATAAAGATGATGACGAATGAGTCCAAGTAGGGACGAAACACCCTCTGCATCAAGTCCATGAACATCGCTAGGGCGTTTGTCATGCCAAATGGCATGACTAAGAACTCATAGTGCCCATAACGAGTTCGAAAGGTTGTCTTTGGTACATCCTCTTCCCTGACTCTCAGCTGATTGTACCCAGATCTCATATCGATCTTTGAAAATATAGTGGCACCTCAGAGCTGGTCAAATAAGTCATCAATACGCGGGAGAGGGTACTTGTTCTTCACTGTCACCTTGTTCATATGTCTATAGTCGATACACAAGCAGAGGCTCCCATCCTTCTTCTTCACAAATAATACTGGAGCACCCCAAGGTGACACACTAGGGGTAGTAAAACCCTTACTCATCAACTCCTCAAGTTGGACCTTTAGTTCCTGCAATTCCTTAGGTGGCATTCGATAAGGAGGGATCGAAATGGGCTGTGTCCCCGGAATAATCTCAATGATAAAGTCAATCTCCCATTTCGGAGGCAAACTAGGCATGTCATTGGAAAACACGTCAGGAAAGTCTCTAACAACAGGAATCTCATCTGTGTTCTGATGTGAAGGTTCCTCACCAGTGGTGATCATACTGGCCAATGTATCTATGTCAGACTGTGTCGTTATCCTACCTAGGGTCCTCGGTCTATTTGAAGCACTACCCTGGAAGGTCACAACAGGCTGCCCTGGAATCTGAAATACTACTCTTATGGCGAAGCAGTCAACATAGGCATAATAAGCTGCCAGCCAGTCCATCCCGAGTATAGCGTGGAACTCCAAGAACTCTAGTACTCTAAAGTCTATAAGAGTCTCGAAGTCGTTGCACCTCAACTTGCAACCCTCACAAATCAAATTGGGGTAGATCCATTCCTCGGCTGCAGTGCTCAACACAAGCCATGTAGATGCTCTAACAGGTCTAAGTCCTAATCTATATATGGTACGCCCATAAATAAAAAACAATGTGGATCCAGCATCAATCAACACATGGATAGATGTATCAAGTAGGAACATGTTACCCTCTACTAGATCCTTCGTCGCCTCAGAATCTCGGTAGGTGATGGCCTGCGTCGTCTCTCGAGTGCTGGTGGTGGGTGCACAGGAAGCTGGGACAGGCATAGGGCAATGATATCTCTTGTGGCCTGGCTGACCACACTGGTAACATATAAGCGGTCATCTCTGCTCAGTCTGGCCTCGGCCCTGGCCTCTGCCCCCTGAATCTCTACCTTTACCTCTGCCTCGACCTCTACCTCGGCCTCCCTGCTGGGTCGGTGGCTGTCCCACCGACTGATATGCCTGTACTGTGGTGGCTGCGAGGGTGACTGCAGTAGTAGGCTGAGTCTGTGCTCCTCTAGACTGTCCCTCCGTATACGTCCTCTTCCTATGGAACCTGCCTCCTCGGGACCCACCACGATGGCCTCCCTATGCCTGCGACTGTGGCTGAGAATGGGACTGCGTCTGCAAGGATGCACTCTGTACCATCTGTGGGGCTGGACGTTGATCCCTGCAATCTACCTCAAACTGTAGTGCATGTCTCTATATAATCTCAAGAGTAGCCTCACTGTATGTTGACGTAGCCTCTCTGCTGATGTCAACCCACGACGGAAGAATCTAGCTCTCTCCCTCGGGTTACTCACTAGCTCGGGTGCATAGGCCTCCAGTCTGAAAAATTTGTGGGTGTACTCCCTGACTGACATATCTCCCCGCTGTAAAGTCAAAAAATCCACCTTCATATGCTCTCTCTTTGTTGTAGGGACATAGGCACTCAAGAATAGCTCCCGAAATTGGGCCAATATAGAAATTTGTCCCTCTATAGATTGAGTAACCCTCCAAACCGTGGCCTCATCCTCGACCATGTGTGTCGCGAACAATACCTAATTCTCCTCTGACAGCTTTAGTGTCCTAACATTCTTCTTAATGTTGAGAAGCCAGTTCTTCGCCGCATCTAAACTCAAACCCCTGTGGAACTCAATGGGCCTCAAATCCAAGAATCTCTTCAAGAGGCGATCATGAGTAGAGTCATCACCCTGCCTCACTGGGGCTATCTCTGCTTAGGTTGCAACCCTCTCCTCCTCCCGAATCTCAGGTATAACCGACGTAGTAGGTGCTGCTGGCTTAGCCCTTTGTCTCTCGGCCTCAATCCTATCAAGCCTCTCTCTTAGTAACGCCACCTGGGCATGACCGGCTTCATTAGACGCTCTGATCAAGGCTTCTAGTCTCTCTATGGCGTCCTGTCCAAATTGAACCGAATGTGGCGGCGGTGCCGACTCTGGGGTCCTGCGTGGTCTCCCACGTTGAGGAGGCATCGTGGTCTGCATAAAACGTTTAACTTTCATTAGTTCCAAAATGAACAAACCATGACTTCAGACATTAAGGCAACTATTTGTAAGGAATCACCTAACCCACAAGGTTCAAAGTCTCAATCATAAAACTCACTAACACCCTATGATAGTCCGATTCCCCTCGTGATATGGCCACTCTCACTTGGTTCCTCTTCCTACTAGTCAGGAGTTAGAAAGTTTTGTCCATACTCCCATGTTGCTACTCTAAGTCTTTTCTAAGGGTTTTTCTTTCTTTTGTACTTTTGCGATTACTCTGAGACTCTCCTAGGTCAATACCACTTGTTATTGCTCAATTGGGAAAAACCTTAGGCTTTGATACCAACGCTATCGGGGCCCCTTCCCTAAGATAAAGGATGAACCGACTGGCACAGTGTCCCAACAAGCCCGCCCGCAAGTCGAGCTTGCCAAGACACTGTTAAGCCTCAACATATAACACCACATCACACACTTTCAGAGTAATCATAGGGAATGCAGAAGAAATTTAAAGACACGAACACCAATGAGAACTTGAAACTTATCCAAAACGGGTCATTATAACATGTGTAGCAATGGGGGTGACTATTCATTATATACAGGCTTTCCTCACCCCTATACATAGGTCCTAACGCTCAAAATACAATCACAGAAGAGAAAATACAAAGAAGTCACACCAAAAAGAGTAAGGGAACGCAACTCTATGCGATGACCACTCGCTTGCCCTTATCCGCTGCTGAAGAACCTGAAAAGTTACAGTAGTGAGTCTAATTGTCCATGGCGGCTTAGTGAGTAATGCAGTCTAATTCAAACTTAAAACAAGTATTCAACAATTAAAACATGTGTCATGAATGCATGAGCAATAGCATATGCAAGTGAATGCAACAGTAAATACAATTCAAATTCATAATGCAGTCGTGCACCTTCATTCAAAAATAGTTAAATGATAAAAACATTTGTCGAGGCTCGCAAGCTCTCCAAGGCGACTAAAAATCACTCGAACAGGTTGCAGATAGTTAGGTGCATTGTGTCGAGTTCGATTAGGTCTTATTGTCGTTGCCATCATCGTAACGACCAACCAAGACTTATTGCCGTTGCCTTATAGTGACGGCCCGATTAGGTCCTATTGTCGTTGCCATCATCGTAGGCCCATAGAACCCCCTGGCGGGTACTCTGTACTAGGTGATCACCTCTCAAAGTCGTATGAGAGACCGAGACAACTCACCCTAACCCGGTACTCTCGGACCTCGAGACTCGGTGCACTTTTCATTTAAAACCCATTTAAAATGATGCAGATTCATCACAATATGTAATCTCATTTTCAAAATGCACGGAATATGTAACACTCTGTATTTTTAATTTAATACATAAAATATTTTAAATAAAAGTAGATGGGTAGAAATACATGTATTGTACGGATTACGCGTGGACGTACGTGTTAATCGTGCAATCGTATTATAAATACACGTTACGGGTATAATAATTAAACTAAATTATTTATTAGAATAACAATAATCGTGGTGTAAGGAAAAATAATAATGGAAAATGAAATAATAAAATAAAATGAAAAAAATGAAATAAGAAAAATAAAGAATTTAAAGGAAAGTAACTTATATATCAAGTGGGTTAATATTATATAATTCATTTGGCTATATGATATATGCATGCATGGTGTGTAGGTGACTTTAATTAGTTGATGTTGCTGATTTTATAATATGTACATGCACTAACGAACCATAAACATGAGGACAAAATGAGTTCATTTTTTAGATATGCATTAAAATGGGATTATCATGATGGAAACAAAAATACAATCTATTATTAGATGGAAAAAAAATATACAATCTATACTTTTGTGCATGTGACGTGGGTGTTTTGCAAAGGGAAATACAATATATATATGTGGGTAAAATGGTTGAGTGGCTGGTGAATTGGGATAAGTAAAAGCTATTGTAATATGGGACGATTGGTATTTGGAGGGAGCTACAGATGGTAAGTGACACGTGAGCGCGGTGGATTAATTTTAGTATCTCCTCTTCATTTCCAGAATCGCACTCTAGAGACAAGAAAGGAAGAAAGCGAACAGCGAAGGAAAGAGGAAAATAGAAAAGGATATCTGATTTTTCATCCAATTCGCCGCACAGGTAGGTAGTTTACCGCAATTCTAGTTACAAAAACGCTAATTAAGCTACGTACTACAATCCTATCGGTGTAATTTTTAGTAAAATTGGTGTTTTATAGCCGTACCCAAAAAGTGGGTATTTTCCTACAGTGAGTGAAACTCAACAAAAATTATACCAAAACACTCCTGGCGATAAGTAGATCCCAGATATATGGTTAGATTGTGTTAGTTTACCCTGTAGATTTTAAAATAAATACCCAAAGTTTTATAACCTTTGGATAGGCTTTCGGGTATGTTAAACCCAAATAAAACTCTGATTGAGACCTATAATACGGACCCATTGACACTAAATTTGTGAATTTTGGATATCAATTGGAATTTTGGTGAACGATTGAACAATGGGGTTTTTAAGAAAAATATATAAAAAATTACGAAAAATATGATTTAAAAGCCTACTTGAGTTATTTTTTGCCGTAAAAATATTTTATATGAGCAAAAAATTAGTTTTATGATTATTGAGGTTATTCGAGTCAATGCGCATCACTACGGGCGGTCGGATGTGAGTCTATGATTAAAAATGAGAAATAAATACATTAGAAATTGATTATAGAGATGAATTTGAATTTGATTGGTGTTTTTGAAATTATTTTTGATAGGATAATTTTCATGAATTGAGTATAGAGGTTGAAGTGGATACCGAAAATTGATTAGCAGTAATTTTGGTGAGTAATATTTATTTTTGGGTATTTCGGAGAATATTACTTCTGATTTTTCTTAAACATGAATGGATGCACCTGATATGATATGAAATGATTATTGAACTTTACAGTAAAGGTTGGAAAAGCTGGTTATTTTACCAGAGAGTGAGTTACGTGCCAACAGGATTTAGTGTTGGTATTCTATGAGTATTTATTTATCTTTGTTATTTATATGGCATTGTAGATAAAAAATGGTTTGAATGTAAGCATGGTATTGATATGAGCATATGTTGCATTTGATTTGGCTTTCATAAAATTTTATTTACATGGCGACGTGTTTTGGATTTGCAAGAGCAAATCTAAAATATGATATCGTTTCGACGGACTGAACCATGGGGAAAAATGCTTCTTTATGTTATAATCCTATGAGACTAAGCCATGAGAAGTATCAGCCTTTCCCTATGTGATAATCCTCGAAATGAGTTGGAAATGGGAAAAATTAGGGTTGCAATCTACTTCTGTTGAGGCCAAACAAGAAGTGAGACTGACTCTAGATCTAGAAGGATAAGGAAATGCATAATTGTTTTAAATGGAAGGATAAGGAGGTGCATGAGTGTTTTAAATTGGCATGAGCACTATGTTAAATGCATTTATGTATTTTGTAAATGAGTATGCTGAATTTGAATATTTTCTTTGAATTTGAGCATTTGCATGTTTATTTAAATGCATTTAAATGCCTTAGATAAAAAATATTCACTGGGCATGTTGTAGCTCACTCAATTTTTAACATTTCAGGAGCCAATAGAAAAGGAAAAAGGCCAGCGCAAGAAGAGTAGACAGCTCTTCCAGTTCTGCTATGTGCGTGGGTGATCTGTTTTATGAGTTGTAATTTTGTATAATTATAATTATCATTATATATGAAATATCAACTAGAGAGATATTAGTTTACTTTCACTAAGATGAGAGTGGAAAATAGTTTTGATTTGTGAATGATATATGAAATATACTGTGTATATTTGTGGATCATAATATTGTTTATCAAGTGACGAAATTTTTTTTGGATAAGTCAAAGTTTTAGAGGAGACTCTGTCAAAATTTTGGTAGGGATATTGGGTAGGATTAACAGAGAGAGGCTGACATAGTACTGTATACGTAGATGTAGCGTATATGGTATTGTGTGCCGGTCGTGACGTCACTTCTATGAAGTGGGTTGCGACAGAATAACAAGCCCTAAGAAATTAATTAGAAAACAATACTCACTGGGATGCTCCGCTCCCTGCGTTCCTTTCGCGACCGGTCGCATCCTGCTAGCACTTGGTCCTGTGAAATCGACGCATCTTCATAACATTAATATGGGACTTGGCTCACTCTGATTCTACATCATTGGTTAATTAATTACTTGACCTAGTCAAGAATAGTTCATATATGTCCGTTCACCTTGCCTTGGTTACTAAGTCCATTTGATTGACCTCGGTTAATCTTGGTCAACCCTAATCAACTTATCATTTGCTGACCTAGCTGGTCAATAGAGTCACACAGGGTCAATTCTGGTCTTCATGGAGTAAATTGGGCAAAAAGGGGTCAATCATTCCCAATTCCCATTACTTAGGCACAAACCTTAGCCTATGACCCTATCTACGCAACCATTTTCCCGATTTTCCTACGGACAATCCATTCATCGGATTTGCGCCAAACTTTGCAGAGTTGTTCTAAACTTCCTAAAGTTTTCCAAAATTTTAAATTACAATTTTTGGACCTCAGTTACTAAGGTTTCTAACTAGACACATCCACAAGAGTTCAAGGTCAAGTCTTTATACCTTTCTGGAACCTCTACTATGGGGTCTACAATGCCTCTGGTTCCAGCATGAAAGGGTTCGTTTAGGTGTTCTACATATAGCTCTTATTTTGGTCTCAACTATTTTTGTCGGCACTGTTGCAACAGTAAAATCATGATAAGGAGTGGAATGATGGATTTTTACCTTAGGGACGTGCCTAGAGTGGTTCAAGAGTGGACTTTCCCAAGGTTGCTCCAACTGTCATTGTTACACAGTTGTGACAGTGATAAGTAATCAACTTCAAGGATCTTAAAATCATGCAAAAGGCCCTATTTTTCATTCTCTAACTCTTGGAGATCAAAGTACATACGAAAATGAGGGGAGTGAACCATTTTAACTTCAAAAAGGAACTGGAAATGGCCAAGGTCGAAGGCTCCAAAGGTGGTTCCAGCACACACTTCCTAGTTTTTCTGGGTTTAAACAGTGTGGATAGCCCTCTTCTTGATGATTTCTGCTTCGAACGGCTCCAAGGCTGGGCAAACTACTTTTGGGACATTGTAGGTAGTGGTACAAGCTTCAAATCAAGCTATAGTTTGCAGGGTTGGTTGAGAACTGAAGAAGATCTCAGCTGGGAAAGTTTGTCGTAGATTCTGAAATTTCAGGGTTTGAGATCAAAGAAGGCCTTTTTGTTGCATGGGGGTGCTTGCTTGGCAAAGGTGTGGATGACATGTGGCTTCCAGGTGGCACATAATAGCACATGTTGGATGCCCAGTTGGCAGCCTGGATTGGCCACAATGGAGGCCATGAGGTGATAGCCAAAACCATGGATCGTAAACCATGTGTTCCCATGGTTTTTGTGCTAAAAAATGCCAAAAATCCCCAAAATTCGCCTAAAAATATCTCATTGTCTTGCACAAAAGACACACAAGGGGGTTGGACCCCTATTAATGGGCACGTGGGCCGGCCAGCCCAGTTGGGTCGGACCAGGCCTAGCACCTGGGTCAGCCTAGGTCCCATTAATCTTTTTTTTTTTTTTGGTTTATTTCACTATACATACATATACCAATCTATGTGTATTAAATACCAAAATTGCACATTTTTTTTCTAAATTATTAAAATTGTCTAATTCATTATTTTTCATCAAAATGCCAATATTATACACTGTTTCAACATTTATTCAATTATTTTCTCCAAAAATTGTATAATTTCCTCAAAAATCATATTTTTCTCCCAAAAATTCCATTTATCATTCCAAAAAATTCGATAATTGCTCCAAAAATTCATAAATTAATCCTATAATTTATTTTCCTCAAGAAAACACTTTTTCCTCATATCTTCATGTGTTTTCTCCTTAAAATTATATTTTCTCGAATTATTTCTATTTTCTTTAATAATTAATCCGAAATTGAGAAAAATTGGGGGAAAATTTTGTATTTTCTCATTAAAATTTCAGAAAATACATGGAATACATAAATGTCGGATCCGTCAATCTAATGTCAAAAATGTGGATCGTGACAATATATATATATATATATATGCGTGCATTTTTCATTTATCTTCGCATTATTCATCTCGAATTTTTTTGTCAAATGACTGAACAATTTTTATACTTGAATTAGTCAGATATTATTCTCACATTATACCATTATTCACGTACATATTTTCATTATTCAAATATTATACATATATTATTGATTTGTTATACCCAAATTATTCATTTAGAAATACCCTACATATTATATATATATATATGATTTCATTTACTTGCGATTTAGTTTTCGATTCAGTTTGTTTCCATTTTTGTGCCCTAATCTCTCTGTCTTCTTCGATTCAGTTATTCATTTACTTGCAATTTCTACTGTTACAATGAAGAACGAGTGTTCATCCTTTCCTAATAGGACGACCATAAATGCTGAGAACCCGATACATCACACTCTTCTGAATCTTGTATTCATGTTTGTCTAAATGTGATAGTGAATGGTTGTGTGGTCTGTTCAACTTTCTTTGAACTATGATATTGTTCGATCGAGCATGCTTGCTCTTCTTTTTTTAGTATTATACATATGTTATACCAAAAACATCATATATTCTTATTGAATAGTTTGAGTATAAAGATGTTATACACTAGTACTTATTAATTGTTTATGGTATACCTAAGGTATAAAGATATTATACTATTATAATGTTTATTCTGATATAAAGATGTATAATGATGTTGTATTCATTGGAATGATTATTCTGATATTATACACCTTTTTATTTTGTTATTATATACTTTTTAACATGTTATTCTAATACTATACACTTGCAAGAATATCAATATATTGTTATGAAGATAGATACTCAACCAAGGTTGGGTGCTTGACTAACTTAAACGTATGCAATATGTTGATTTCCACGATGACAAATTACCAACTGCTGAAGTTCCAAGAGACTTCTTTTGGCCATTTTCTTAATATGAAGCAGTAGCTTTGGAAACCTTAGATGGTTCATTATAGATTGTTGAGAGAGGTTGTTCAAAAAGACGGGTCTATTCTAGTTTTCAATTTCCATAACATTATTGCAAAATTCTCTATAGTTAAATTTGCAATGATAATGGGTTTGAAACGTAGTAGAAAAACCAGAAATATTGCAACTAGTTTGAGTTTAAAATTTTGAAGGATAAATACTTTAAGGGAGTGGATAAGATAAATAAGAAGTGTATAGTTGATGCATTTACAAATTGGGTATGAGAGAATGATGATGATGCTGTGAAGATTGTAGTTTTGTTCTTTATTAATTGTTTTTTGTTTCCTAATAAAATGGAAAAGTTAGTAAATGAAGTTGATTTTGAACTTGTACAAATTGGTAAATATATGGATTATCCCTTGGGCAGGGCTCTTTTTGACATGAGAATAAAATTCATGAAGGGCAATTTTGCAGTGGATGCAATCTGGCTGGATGTTGGGAGGACTAAATACACGATTATGTACAGGCTTCTTGGGTTTCTAATTGCATTACAAGTTTGGTTTTATGAGTGTTTTGTTGATACTGATGGTTTCGTTGCCATTTGACATATCAATGAATTTCCTCCTATACTAAACTGGACTTGCATTGACACGCCCAATTTCAAAAGCATGGAGAAGGTGATGAACAATTTATCTGTTTATAAGGTAATTTTTCATGTATTTGATTAAAATAGTATATACAACATTTATATTATAATTGAATTATTCTTTATTGTCAAATTTCTTATAATCTCATATTTGTCTATTTTCAATTCAAAAATTTCGTCGCAAGTCTCAATGAGCTACTGCAACCATACATGGATGGCTTGATTGCAGAACAAAATGGGCGCCAACATCAATTTCTAGATTACGATGATTTTGTTGATCCCCTAATATTTCTTTTGCCACCTCCTGTAAATAAACCTATTGGCGGTAATATTCTTGTAAATAAGTCAAATGCAACCATGAATACACTTGGAAGGTAGTGTTGTTGTAACAAGATCAAAATAATGTTAAAAGAAGGTTTTGATAAGATTTTTGAAGAAATTAATTATTTGAAATCCCTATTGCAGAAGGTAAATGTTCCAAGCTTCAAAACCAATGAATTTTTTTTTTGACTTTCATTGTAGTATAGTAATGATATGATAGTAGTATACCATTTATATACCTACATTATACCAAGAGTGTAATATATTATATACTGTATGCTTGTTGTTATCTTCTGTTTATTTGTGTATATTGATGTTATGCCAACTGTATACATTCATTTGACTCACTAAATTTTTCATTTTTCATGTAGAATCATCTTGAAAAAGATGATGTAAATAAAGCAGAAGACAATAAAGAAGAATATGCTAGTAGGAAAAAAATGTATTGATATCGAAGCTACATGCGGAAGTTTGATGGCATTGCAAGATATTGTTAGTGATAGTAACAAAAAGAGGAAGGTACTTTTGAACGCTTTATTTGGATTGTGATTTCATTTAGATTTATTTTCATTATCCATTAATATTGTATATTTTCATGTTAAAGGCCGACTCAACAATAACTAAATGTGAAAGAAAGAAGAAAAAATCATCAATATTGATAAGATCATGAATATGATTCTTTTATTAATTCAAGATTATGCTTTTATAGTTTTTATGAATCTAACTATCCGTAATTTATCAGCTTATAGGACATTTCTTGTTTAATTCCACTGACCCAAGTTGCTAACAATGATGAATTGAAATATTATGCACCTGTTGAATGTGAAAGAGAAACCACGATTGATGAAATTGTTGAGTTGTTCGTCAATGTTGCAACTTTAGCCGTCTCTACTGAAGATCACACTCCAATTCTTCCACTTCCTACAGTCAATAAAAGGGGGAGGCGTCCCATTGGAGATAAACATAAAGGAAAGGAGATTGTGAAGGGACGACAATCCCCCTTAGACATTTGTCTGCTTGAAGATATAGACAACACTGTGTAGCTGAGTTTGATGAGTGGATTCAAAAGGGTCGACTGAAGCGCTTGAAGTAAGTTTTCTTAGAGATTAAGTTTGCATTCCAAATATTGTTGTTATTTATAATACACTAATATTAACATCTATCACATTATTTAGGTCAGATAAAGTATACTATGATCGTGACAACAATCTGAATCCAGCTTTTGATTTTTCAATTTTTGATGTCACTGATGAGGAAAGGTTTTACATAATTGTTACCCTAGGCCAACCTATTTCCTCCTCTATAAGTTTAATTTTTTGCACTTGATATTATTGGTTATAGATATTATACTTATAATATACCAACACAATACCAAAATATAAGGTTTTGGACACTTTGCAACGTCTATATACACATATTATACTGATATGATATTAATTTCACCTATATACCATGTTCTTAAACTATGTTATGTTGTTCTGTAAACATATTATACTGATATGATACCAATATCATTGATATAACATGTTCTTAAACTTTGTTATGTTTATTATTTCAATATAATGAGTTGTCATACAAACAACATACTTACTATGTTTTGAATGTTTCATGTTTATACAATTTTTATTCATGACCCAAATCTTTTATTGTAATTTAGAAATTTTGTATTGGTAGCATGTAGATGTGATGTTTTTATTACTTGCGCAAGAAAAACAAGTATGACGAATCGATTAAAATCAAATGTATACTAACAAACAACTTTTTTGATCAAATGTTGCAGTCTATTTATAGAAGATTCAAATAAGAGAAGAATGCATCTGTGTTAGGGGATGAGATTGTGATTATGGAGTATATGCTAGGGCACTACATGTACTGCAAGACACCGTGGTCTGACGTTGACTACATCATTTTCCCTATTAATGTTGTGACTGCGTTCCATTGGATCCTCGATTGCATCAACATTCACGAAGGGTGCATATATGTATACAATTCCCTGCATACTCCTACTGCTGATGCTGCGTCAATGGAGGCTGTTAAAGCTTATTCCACCATTCTTCCTTTTTATCTCGATATGATTGGATTTTACGAATCGAAAGTTGACCCGAAGGATAGACCTGGGAAAGATCCATTCAAGGTGTCAGTGGTTGAAAATCTACTACAGCAAGTTGATTGCAATTATGGAATGTTTATATTTTATTTTGCTGAATGTTTTGCCACCGAAAAGGATATGTGGTGAGCTACAAGAAAAGTGTGGCTATTAATTTGTACTTGCATGGTAGATTGAAGCAGAATGAAGGCACCAAGAGTGATGATGAAAAATCATGTCGATTCAATGTTGACTGTGGGATCCAATCATAGTGGGTCTTAAAGAAGTGAAGGATGGAAGAAGGTTGTCATATCTTGCATCACAATTTTTCAAGGACAATGTGTAATACCATTTTTGATATTTCAAATTTGTATCATTTGAACACGATTATGGTTCATTTATAACAATCTCAACTATTTTTCATTTCAATTTTGTCATTTTATTTTGTTTTCAGGGGTAGACTATTTTATTTTTGAATCATATATGAATAATGTTATTTATATGTGAACTTTATTATACCGATTTTATTCGAAAATGATACAAGTGATCAATTTTGAAGCATTGATCTCAGTTTTATATATACATTATTCTTAAGTTAAATGCATTTTATTCGTTTTATATACATGCATTATACACATGGTATACCTATGTTATAACATTATTTACGCATTATTCATGCAATTGAATGATTAAATATTATACACGCATTATTCATATAATATACTTCGATTATACCATTATTCACTCATTATTTATAAAGTATATTAACCAAACGAACAATATTTATACCTGCATTATTCGATCGTGATACCTACATTATTCCACTATTCAAGAATTATTCTCAGTTGGTTTGTTATACATACATTATTCTACTATTATTTGCACGTTATTCATTTATTATCAGTTGTATTATTCATGTTTTATTCATATGTTACACTAACATTTTACATATATTTACACATCATTCAGGCAATTGAAAGATGTTCTTTTTATACACATATTATTCACATGGTATACCTCGGTTATACTATTAATTATTCACGCATTTTCCGTAAGGTATATTGACCAACAAAACAATTTTTATACGTGCATTATTTGGTCATTATCGCTATATGTATATATGCGCATTATTCGATTTTTATCCCTACGTTATTCCACATTTCGCGGGTTATATATACAATTATTCACGCATTATTCGATCATTATCGCTAGATTGTTACACCGGCATTATTCGATCTTTATCCCCACATTATACAACATTTTATGGGTTATTTATACCATTATTTACACTTTATTTGATCATTATCGTTTGATTTTAATACACACATTATTCGATATGTAACTCTACATTATACTATATTTTACAAGTTAATATATACCATCATTCATGAATTAATTATTCAATTATTATCGCTAGATTTTTATATGCATATTATTCAATATTTTTCCATACATTATACTACATTTCATGTGTTATATATACCATATATATTATTCATGCATTATTCTAGCATTATACCTATATTATACTGCTATTCATAGGTTAGACCATTATTCACGCATTATTCTATTGTTATCCCTGCATCTTTATACGCATATTATTTGATCGTTATACTGACATTATACCACCATTCACGGGTTACCATTATTCACGCATTAGTGGTATTATATAGGTATAACATATCAATAACGTATGTATACAACATAATACATTTACAAAGGTCAAATAAAACGTTGTTATCGACGGCTATAGGCAACATTCATGAATGAATGTTGTAATAACTTACGTTCTTTTAACAACAGTTAACTAATGAACGTTGTAAAAGGTGTAATTCGACAACAAGCAATTACAATTGTTGTAATAACATAAAACAACATTCGTGCGCTTGTTGTAATAGCCTTTTCAATGACGTTCCCAAGGTGAACATTGTTGTACATATTTTACATAAGCGATTTTACACCAGACATTTTATAAATGTCGTTGTATGTTTTCGATTAGAACAATCGTTGATGACCATTGTCGAATTGACGTTTTTGTATCATCAATTTCTTGTAGTGTTGAATGTGAATCAAATTTTTGTTGTGAGTTTGGATACCTTGATTTCATGAAAAGAAAAAAGTAGAAGAAGCAATGACTTCAAATGGTATATTTTTCTGGTTTTGATTGGCAAAAATAGACAAATGATATAAAAATTTCTGCGTTCAAAATTAGTTGAAGCTTGAAAATGGTTCATGATTGCTGGAAATTAATTGAGTATGTGTGACGATTGTTGAACGAGTTGAACGTGTTGAACAGTAAATTAAAGATTGTCTTGAGTTGTTGAACGTGAATGTGAACTCTGAGTGGGAAACAAATTCCAAAGATGAGACACTTATTTTAATTAATTATTTAATTTTTGTAACTTTGAAATAAAATTAGTTTAGAATAAATTATAAAATTAAGTTAACTTAAATCTAAATGTTTAGTAAACTTGATAAGAAAGATCTAATATTTTTAGAAAACTAAGATTAAAGGATCCCGCTAATAAAGTCCTAAACTAATTAGGGACAATTTTTATATAATAGATGAATGACAAAAAAAATGTAGAAGTTTAAAATTTAATTATTTAGTTAGTTAAAAACATGAAAAATAAGTCTTTGAAAACTTTAAATCTATTATAAGAAAAAGAATAAAAGATTGAATACAGAAAACTAAAACTTTGATATCTAGAAGTCTTATTTAGTTTGTAATTAATTTAATTACGATTTCAATAAAATTAAATTAAATTGTGGGAATTTGGAGATTAGAAATTCATCAAATTATTTAAGAAAGAATCTTAAGATGAAATAATTTTATCTTGAAATATAGAATTTAAGAAATCTATAATTTAGATTTAATACCTAAAGATAAATCAATTATTTTAAAAGAGTAATTAGGAATTTTTAGGAACTTAGTTCAAATATTAGATATAAAAAATCTTATTTTAAGTTAATAACATTTATTGAACATAAATTATTTAGTTTTAGAACCCAAATTTCAGTCTTAGTGTTTTTAAATTATTTGTTCGGAACTAAATAATCTATTTAGAAGTAAATAAATCTTAAAAGTTTGGAAATTAATTATTAAAGCTTTAATTTCAGATTAAGAAATTAGAAGAACTTAGAAATTGTTTTATTTTAATTTCCAAAATTAAGGAATCAGTCGAAAATAGTTAAAATTTATATTTAAACTTTATAATAAATTCAGAAACTATTTAGGCTTAGAAATAATTTTGAATGAGATTGAATATGAATTAAGAACTTAGAAAGTTGTTATCGATTTTTAAATTTTAGGTTTGTACAACTTTAAAGTCTTGAATGATTTGAAGGAAAGCAAAGGAACCCGAAAGATCTGCAAAATCAGGTGGGTGTGATTTCCTTGCTCACACGTATTATATGGATGTAAAATTCAAAGCATTTGTTTCAATAGTTCTAGATTATTAAAATTTTATTAGGAAATTGAATGAAATTATTTGGTATGCTTGAATGATGTGTGATGAATGATTATTTAATTTTTGCATGCATGAATAGGAAAATGTGCACTAAGACTTCATCATTTATTCATGTAAACTATCACTTTCAATAGCATGCATTATTGGATAAAGTTTTGTATTGTGTGATGCTTGGTGTGATTGAATTTGATTATAAAACTAAAATAAGACGAAGGACTATTAAGAATCTACGTACTGGCGATCGACAAGCCTGAAGCGGATCGAAGTGATATCTCCTAGGGACCATCGCTTGAGATTGCCAAGCTACAAGGCAGATCGTAGGTGTTCACAACCTTTAGCTGGCCTTCAACAACTATAAGTCTTTGGGAAATGGTATGAGCTATAGTTAGTACATTCTCTTAGGCTGTGATATCATGATTTGTGACATGACTAATTTTAGATGGTACTCAAGAATTTCTATAATTAGATGAGGTCACGGGGAATACTAAGAGGCATCTCAACCCTCTTCTGGTCTCAAACTTCGACCAAAACTAAATAAATGTTTGAAACGCCTAATGTTTGTAAGTGTTTGTAATATTTTAGATTTTGGTCTGTATAATGCGTACGATGTGTAGGAATGATCCATTGGGCTTTCAAGTTCATTCCCATTTTATTTTTTAGGTACGCATGGATGTAGAATACTATAACCTACGTCAGAAGACCTTTACCTTGGATTGGAAATCTCATGGGCAAGGTTATTCGAGATAGGAGGATTAGAGGTTCTAACTTGTTTATTTTAATTGTAATAAAACTGGATGTATATTTTTCATTTGAGCTTAATATCGTTGTTTTATATTTCGCTTATTTTATGTTATAACTAAACGTATGCTTTTCTTGAGTTTAATTTTACTGTTTTGCATGTACTATTTTGATTTTGTACTATTCGACCGGCCTGGATTTTCGTCGATCATATTATTAAACGATGTTATATATTTAATATTTACTATTTTAAATAAAAATTTATTTTGAGAAAATTTTGCTGCGTAAATTGTACTTCGTGATTAACGATTTATGATTTCTAAATTCTGATTTCAATTTGTTTTATCTAATTGTGAAAATTAGATGAAACTAGCATGACATTATGTTGATTTTTTTTATGCAAAATCTAATTTTGGACATTTCATTGCAAATGATTTATGAACTTGATTATGAAGAAAAAGATTTTGACAGAATAAAAATTTTAAGTAGCATTCTGATTCTCAATGGATGATGACCCATAAAACATGTCGGGAGGTTCGATTGAGAATCGGGGTGTTACAAATATGGTATCAGAGCCCAGTATTGTGATACATTGGGCTAGACTTGAGTTCACCAAATTTGATTTTCAATGAATTGGAGATTTTCACCGGATTTGATTTTCATTGAAAAAAATGAGTTTCTAGTTTGATTTGATTTCTTCGACAAAGGATTTAAAGAAGTGGATATGATTTGGTTTTTCATAGGAAATGAGTTTTGAACTTAATTTTGAAAGGCACTCGACGATGTATAATACCCCATAATTTTGTCAAATAATTTAAAATAAATAAATAAGTTTAAGAAAATTAAATGAAATAAATCAAGTGAAAATAATTTCAAAGATTTTAAGAAACTTTCGGGTGCAAATTGTGGGTTGACACATGAAAAATAAAATATATTGGAAATATAATATAAAATAGACAAATAAAACCTTAATTTGATAATTAAATAAAAATTAAGGTTTAGTAGAATTAATTATAAAATTTAAGGAATTGCTTAAGAAATAAATAAAAATAAAGTGTAAATACACATATAGGTTAATATGAGTATGAAAAATGTGTGTTAGCACAATAAATGTTAATACTACATATTATAATAATATGTACATAGAAAAAATTCATATAATTAAATAAAATGTATTTATTAAAAATAAATCAAACATTATGTAAATAATAGTATGTAATTTATAAATTATTATCTGAAAATGAAATAGGAAATAAATAAAAAATATATGAAAATGGAAAATACAAATTATTAGCATTGAAAATATTAAAGAAATGAAAAAATATCTAATAAATACAATATTAAGTAAATTAGAAAGAGAAAAATATTAGTAAGTACATAAAATAGAATAATTTATCCAATACAATTAAGTTTTTATCAATTAGAAAGTGGGTAATTGCTAAAATTCGGATTATAGAAGTTTTAGAAAGTAATTTTGTAATTAGAAACACGATCTAACGGTCCAAAACGAATTTGTAAAATCCAACGAATGAGATTGAAGTCCAAAATGGCACCCAGGAGCACTGAATCACCAAGATCGAACGGCTCACGATCAATCTCTCAAATCCAACGGCCCAGAAATGATCTGCCTGATCAAACGATTCGGATGGTTTTCATTGATCGCAAAAGTACAACGATCGAGGAAAATCCAACAGCCAAGATCTGTGAATCCGTTCTGATGATCATCTGTGCTGTACTCGAGGTCCATCCAACAGCGAAGATCAAAGTCGTGTGGATCTGATCGCGAACCAGTGCTGCACTCGAGGATGATCAACGACCCAGACCAAATCCAAAAATCTCAATCGCGATCTGATGCTGTGATCGAGGATCATCAATGGCCGAGATCTCACCCGCCAAAACTCAATCACGAACGAACACTCCGCTCGAGGAAATCTGACGGAAAAGATCGAAGATCCGATTCTGTTGCTTGATCCGAGGAAAATCTAACGGTGCCAATTGAATCCTAATGCGTGTCTCGAGGCAAATCGAACGACTACCGTTCTATCCGCCCGATCTGATCACGAATGAAATCTCAATGACGATCCGACGGCTCCGATTTGCTGCTCCGAAAATAATAAACGAAAATACCAAAATTAAATCAGGAAAAATCCGAAAAAAATTCAAAAAAATCCCAAAAAAATTTCTATAAACTTGGTTTTCCAATTCCAAGCCAACTTGCTATTTTCCTATGCTTGGGAGCCACGAAAATTTAAATTTTTGCAAGTTTCCCACCAAAAAACTTACCATTTTGCACTAATTTGAGCTCTATATAAACCTCCCATGCTCACAAACCAAACCATCCCAAGCAACAAGAGTTGAGTTTTCATCTTGCGCTTCAAACCCTCTTCTTGGCTCTCCTTCTCACTTTTCTTTTCTCTCTTGAGTGTGAGAAGTTCTTGGTTTGGGGATTCTTCTTGGGTGATTGTCTTGGTGTTTGAGCATTGGGAACTA
>JAJIYU010007368.1:0-19458 GCA_030144865.1 Tinospora cordifolia | reverse complement strand
TAAATGCATATTATACTAAATATAAGTAAATACACTACATTTTCTATTATATTAATACACATTATACATAAAATACATATAATATAATTAATCTGCTATGCAACTAACAGTGCACCCATTCAGCGGGAGACACTGAACTTGGTCGTTCATAGAGAGTTGGAGACCACGAGAGTCAGTCTCATCTGTTTCATTTTTTTATCTCATACTTCAAAACCTTTCTTTCACATAAGTTATGAAATCAATTTGAAAATACACAATGATTATTAAAATGCTAGTTCCTTTTTTAGTAAAAATGAGATTAATTAGGAAATTATAGGTAGCGGTTCAAAATATTTACAATTCACTTTGAAAGCATATATTAACAAGAAAAACACTTTGCAGTGGAATAAAAATTTCAAAATCAACTATAAAACATAATATGAAGATATAAAGATGGCCCAACAGGCCTAAGTTTCAAAATATTTAATTTACACGTAAATTAGTTTAAAAGAAAGAGGGCACACAAGCCCAGTTCAAATTAAATTCAAAAATATGATTTACAATAGAATGATAAAGTATTAAACCTAAGAAAGAAAACTGTAACAGCCTACCAATGAGATCTCAACCAAAAGACAACTTCGCATGATCGATCCACTCCTGCAGAGTCAGTGATCACCTAAAATGAAATAATGGGGTGAGCTGAAGAGCCTAGTGGATCATATCTATACATCACTAGCATTATACAAACCAGAATACAAAACATGCAAACACTTTCATTCAATTAGGGTGTTTCAAACATTATGGTGGTTATTTTTTCGTACGCATGACCGAAAGTGCCCTACTCTCTATGTCCCCTTTGTGGTCTAGGAGTGAATTCGATGGTAACGCCCGAGGGTCAGTTACCTTTTGGAACCACAATCTAGGAATGGAAGTCTGTAGTGATTCTCCGTCTAAAGACATAATTAGCTGTCACAGTCAGCTCGGATAAGGGCATCCACGATAACACCCAAAAGCCGATCATCGCCCCGATACGTGGAGTTATTAAATCTTAATTAAATATTCTTTAATTACACATTCCATTCCAATTCTCAAATAGCTACAATATGTAATATTTTGAAGTAAATCAATTAAGTATGTTCAACCATTCACAAAGATCAACACATAAAGCTCTATCTGTACATGTTATAGCACAAGTAGCCATACATCATGAGCACACATCAAGTCATTTCAACCAAAATCAAATCAAAATTTGCCCTAGCATGCTTCTAATTGCTCATTACAATTAAACATACATCATGCTTCACATTCAAAGTTTGAATAAGGCTAGGGAGTACGAAAATGACACTCATTTTTATGTATCTTCTTCCCTTTCACCGTCACTCCTCATAGCAAGAGTTTAGAACTTTAATCCCTAAGATTGTTATAATAATTTAATGTAAGTCTAAGGCATTCAAAGCATGATCAAAACCCTACATTTATGCCCTCGACACATGTGTTCCCTGGTGTACCCCAAAGCTAAAATCAAAATAAGGGAAAAGAATGGGTTACACCACGAACTACCGTGGCAATGCTTTGCATTGTCGCTGTCACCAGAATCGAAAAAATGTGTTTAACACCTCAATACACATAATTAGGCTTAAAACACATATCCACTCAAGGAAAAGGATTCAGAATTAAGAAAAATGACTTAAAGTGCTAACAAAGCAAGGTCTCAAGTGGGGTTTC
This sequence comes from Tinospora cordifolia, assembly GCA_030144865.1. NCBI lineage: Eukaryota > Viridiplantae > Streptophyta > Magnoliopsida > Ranunculales > Menispermaceae > Tinospora > Tinospora cordifolia. Next base: position 17,754 of record JAJIYU010007368.1, on the reverse strand, counting down.
ATGATTTACTTGGCCCAAGACATTTCCAAACGTGCCTCAACTGAGATTTGCCCTTGTTGATGTTGCTCTTGGCGAATCCAAGCTTGAGAATGGTAGAGAATGGCTTGAAGGAGTTCAAACCTCCCTTAGAATTCAAAAGAAAAGTTAAGAAATGAGATTAGAATGCTTAGTGAGTGTTTTGGAGAGAAAACTATGGTTCGCGGCGCATGAAAATCCAGATTTAGGGTTTTTGCTTCACATTTTGTTTATATAGAAATTGATGAATTATGTGGTCACTGTAGGATTACCGCGATCATTTGGATTACCGTGTCGCTAACCACGGTAACCAAACTGATGTAGTTGCTTGTTTCTGAGTTTTTCTCCCGTGATTATTGCGGTCACTATATAATTATTGTGGTAACCAGAATCATGTGTTTCTGCCCATTTCTCAGGTTTTTCCTATGATTAGCGTGATCATCACTTCCATCTATTGTGGTAACCAACAAGATTTTGGCAGTTTGTGTCTTTTTCTTTTACATTTCTCATGCTTTTCGAATTTATATCATTTTTATATTTATTTTAACTTTATTCGAACTTATTCTACAAGGATTTAGAATATCTAATTATTTTTCTTATTTATTTAATAATTTATTTTTATTTTAATGGTTTACTAATGATGTGGAGGCCTTATAGACTTGTGGGGTATTACAACCTATCCCCCCTTAAAAGAATTCCGTCCTCGAAATTCAAAAGAATGGGTGGTCTATTTGATGTTGTCCTATCAAGCATTTCTGGCGAAGAGGCCTAGGTACTTTGTATGCATTTCGCTCTTAATTACTAGGTCGCCTCTTACAGACCAAGGGGACGTCCTTGGTCCTGAGACTCTGCACCTTACGGTCTAGTATTTTGACTGTTGATTCCTCGTAAGTTGCATTATCCTGAAGAACGATCTCCTCCGAGTGTATGATGTGAGATGGATCTGGGTCGTACTTCTGTAGCATCGATACGTGGAATACATTATATATCGAGGACATTCGGTTCGACAAGTTTAGCTCGTAGGCTCATTCTCCAACCCGTATAAGTGGACCAATGAATCTCGATGCTAATTTTGCTTTAACTGCAAATCACTTGATCCTCTTCTGTGGGCTGATCTTTAGAAAGAACCTATCAGCTGGTTGAAATTCCAAGGGTCTCCTTGTCTTGTCTGCATAGTTCTTCTGCCTACTATGAGCTGCAGCTAGTCTTTTTTGAATCTTCTTTACCTGAGAGTTCATCACCTCGACCAACTCAGGTCCAGTGAGTACCTGATCCTCAAAGTCTGTCCAACAAGATGGTGATCTGTAGGGTCTACCGTACAGTGCTTCATATGTAGCCATCCGGACGCTCGCCTAATAGCTAGTGTTATAGGCGAACTCCGTCAAATGTAAGTACTTGCTCCAATTTCCCTTGAAGTCAAGGACACAAGCTCTCAACATATCTTCTAATATATGAATGACCCTTTCAGACTGTCCATCAGTCTGAGGATGGAATGTAGTTTTTATGGTAAGTCTACTTCCTAGCTCCTTCTATATGTTTTTCTAGAATTGAGACGTGAACCTAGAATCTCTGTTTGACACAATAGTCTTCGGAACACCGTTTAGTCTTACAATTTCTTTGACATATAGTTCACCAAGCTTTCCAACTGAATCGATATATTAAATGGGTAGAAAATGGACTACCTTCGTTAGTCGATCCACAATAACCCATACAATGTCTTCCCCGTTCTGATTCCTCGGCAAGTCACTAACAAAATTCATTGCAATATTGTTCTACTTCCAATCTGGTATTGGAAGTGTTTGCAACATCCCGACGACTATCTATGCTTAGCATTCACTTGCTGACATGTTAGACACCTGGAAACATACTTGGCTATGTCTCTCTTCATACCTCTCCACCAATAGGTCTTCTTGAGGTTTTGGTACATCTTGTCACCTCTTGGGTGCATCGTGTACATAGTTTGATGGGCTTCATCCAGGATGGTCCTTCTGCTTTGCCTGTTAGTCGACACATAGACTCTATCTCCAAGCCTCAATATACCCCCTACATCAATTTTGAAGTTTGTATGCTTGCCTTGTTTGACACCCTTTGTAAGATCAACAATCCCTTGTTACTCTTTTGCTCATCTCTGGTTTGGCATAAGAGATCTGGTTGGCAAGTCATAACATACAAATATACTTGTTTTTCATTTGAAGTCATACCCAAGTTATATTTACTAATCAACTGATACATTTGTCCTTTTTCTTCATCCTTCTTGCTAGATTTTCTATTGAGTGCATCGGCCACCATGTTGGCTTTTCCCGGATGGTAGTGTAGCTAAAAATCATAGTCTTTTAGGAATTCTATCTATCTCCGCTATCAAAGATTTAATTCCTTTTGGTTATAAATATACTTCAGATTCTTGCGGTAAAAGAATAGGTCAAAACTCTCCCTATAGAGGTAATGTCTCCAAATCTTCAATGCGAAAACAATCGCTGCCAATTCTAAATTATGGGTAGGGTAGTCTTATTCATGGATCTTCAATTGCCTTGAAGCATAGGCTACTACCTTCCCCTCTTGCATTAACACTACGCCTAATCCAATTAGCGAAGCATCAGTGTATAGGGTGTACTTCACACCATGGGTAGGTGTGACTAGAACATCTGTCACATAGGTTTAAACTCAGCCACAAGGCAGGTTGAGTCCTATGTTACATTTACAAGTGCACATTTTGTATCTCAATTCCTTTATTCTAACACTTACTGAAATACTCATAAATACACTTTCATTGAGTTTAAAATTCAACAAGATTAGTACAAGTGAAAAAAAGGAAAACTTCAAACTCTTTATTTATAAAATAAGGAAATACATTATTTAATTCATATAATCAAAACAAAGAGTACATAACTCTAAAATTTAAAGCAAAAATTCAGCGAAAGTCTTTATTCAAAATTTGGGCAATATGCCCTTATATAGAAACTTTCTAAAAAATAGACTTTCTAATCCCTTAGCAAGCTTGATCATATATTTCAAATTCCTGAAAAATAAAAAGAAGGGGTGAGCACATAGCCTAGTGGATCATTCATCAGACTATTAATTTACTAATTCAAATCAAAAGTACATCCAATTTCAATCAATTACAAGCATTAAGCGTTTCAAACAATATCTTGTTAGTGTTGTATATTTGACCAAAAAGGGTTTTAAATCCCTTGATGTTCTTTATTAAAATACTCGTATTCTAGGATGGAAAGACAATTCATCATGTTACATTCCATTGGATATAAGGATCACATGTCCACATTCCAAGTAATTTAAAACACATCTACACTTAGTGATGTCACTCATATACACTAAGTATATGTAAAGAACACCCATAGCATCACTTAGACTACTATGATGGTACGCGATTTTTATCTTCACTTTCTCATATTTAATTTCAAATAAATATGAAACAAGATAATAATAATTAATATCATAATTTAAATAATCAAGAGCACATGGAAAACATACATGGCATGTTGGAAAATTCAAAAATAAGCCTAAGCATGATTTCTAAACATGTTATTCTATCATGCATGAATTAGAACATGAAAACATGTTAAATTGAAAATAAAACTTAATCAAACATGCTTCAAACTGAAATATAAACATGCTCAAAACTAAAAACAAACATGAATTTACTAAAGACTTGAAGTAGTAAAGGAGTTCTACAAATCCCCTCCACCTTAATACGAGTTTCTTTTGAATTTGGTAGAGGTTCCCTTTATCTACCACTTTAAGAACTTCAAGAACTTTTAACCACCAACAAAAACTACTTGAACAACTCTCTAAGATACTGAAATAAGAACTCCTCACACTAAAGAGAAAAGAGGGTGAGAAGAGGTGCCAAGAAGAGAGCAAGAACAAACAAAGAGGGAAGTGTCAACTCTTTGCTTTGGGATGAGATGAAAGTGAGCAAGGGGGGTTTATATAGATGTTCATGAGAGCATATGGGACATTCTAGGGCAGCCATGGGCAGCTTGGGTAGCTCACAAAATTTGGGCAAGTTTTTACATATAAAGGGGATGGTTTGCATAAAGAGCGCAAGTTTGCTCATAGTTGGCAAGTAAGACCACTATGGCTTTCTATTTCAAAAGATATGAGTACAATCTTGTTTCCTAACTATATGTGAACACAAAAGAGGTTTAAATCATATTCTAAGTCAGATGGAATGTCCTCTATGTACTCATGGCAACTTTCCTTTTTGGTTTCCTTGCTTGCTCACCACACAAACACACAAGGAATACTTTTCCATTTTCTTATTTCTTGGACATCAAGCATCGGTGTACAATATCAAAATTGAGGGGACACCATATAATAGTCAAAGATGTTCATCTTGGTTCCAAGAAATTATCTAAATAGGGTTGCTCACATGTGCGCACACACACATGTATGTGGATTTTGGCTTACGTGGGTATGGGTGTACACAATCAAGTGGGGGTGGCCATGAATTCATGGGTTCACAAAAATCAAATAAAAATTAATATCTCCTTATTTACATGGAATTATGATTTATATCCTATTGTTTTGGAATCACATGAACTTAATTCACATTTCCTTCAAAAACTTTCCTCATTGAAGACCCATTGAGGTCACCAGGCAAATGAAAATCCAAATCTTGGCCAATTGTTCTAATTTTTGGATATTTCATTAATTTTTTTAGTTCATGCCATTCCATGCCATTTCGGGTCATTTCGATCCCCTGAAGTACCCTAAATGATAATTCTTTCTAATTTGGACCCCTTGAAGGACATTTAGGAAATGATAACACTGACCTTGACCAACTGTTCTAATTTTTGAATATGTTGTACCATTAATTGGTTCTGTCACCACACTTCATTTCAAGTTGTTTTGGGTCCCTAAGGGTCACAAAATGAGAATTTTGGAACTTGTTAAATTTACTTTCGAAATGAACCTGATTTCATTTGGCACCCAAATTCTACTAAATTGATGATAAATTTCATTTGTTTGAGTACAAAGAATTTAGGGTATTACATTGCTCCAATTCCCCTTGAAGTCTAAAACATAAGACCTCAACATATCTTCTAAAATTTGGATATATTTCTCAGACTCACCAGCCGTCTGAGGGTGAAATGTTGACTCATGGTGAGCTTAGTACCCATCTCCTTTTGTAGACTCGGCCAGAACTATAAAGTGAAGCGAGAGTCTCTATCAGATACAATAGTCTTGGGCACACCATGAAGCCTGAAGATTTCTTTCACATAAATTTCTCCCAACTTACTGAGTTGGTCTGTGGATCTAATCTTTGGTGAAATGATCCATAATCACCCAAACAGTATCTTCTCCTTTCTGATTCCTAGGCAAACCATGGACAAAATCCATCGTAACAATCCACAGATAGAGGGTTTTCGACATTCTATTTTCACTTGTTGACAGGTTAAGCAATTGGCAACATGCTTAGCCACATCCTTCTCCATTTCTCTCCACTAGTAAATCTTTCTGAGGTTCTAGTACATCTTGTCTCTGCCTGGATGAATTGTATACTTGATTTGATGAGCTTCATATAGTATTGTTTGCTTACTCTATCCATTCTAAGGTACACAAATCCTCTCCCCAAGCCTTAGGATATTCTCAGCATCTAACCTAAAGTCAGAACGCTTACCCTATTCAACTCCCTCTATCAAACCCATAAGCCACTTGTCTTACCTCAATTTCCCCCTGATCTGATGTAGTAGATCTGGTTGGCAAGACATGTTGTAAAGGTAGGCTTGCTTGTCATTCAAGTTTACACCCAACCTAAAGTATTTGGTTAACTATTATTTTCGTTTAATGTTGAAAATTCTTTGGTAGCATCCCGCTTCCAACTTGGTAAACTTGACCACATAGCAGGCCTTGGGATTGCTGCTTTAACTAACACTTTCTTTTTATTTTAAACATTTAAAATATAGCCACAAAAGCTCCTAAGGGAATTAATTTCATTAATTGAAAAAGTTCAGGTACAAAACCTTACTCAAGCCAAAATTCGTAAATGCTAACATATAACAATTTTTTTAATAAATGGCTAATGAAGTTCTCTTAACATTGTTATACCAGGGTCTCTAAGATAGGTCTTGATCTTTTTGAGCCTCAACAGCAAACACTCTAGCTTGGTTCTGCCTACAACCTTGATTCTGCCATTGATTGGCATTCTATTGTTGTCTGCCCTGATAATGATCATTCAGACCTCTTCCTTGAGTGTTCTATGGTTGAGGAACCTGAGCGGGTGTAGTCGGGTAGTTTCATGCTACATGACCCTTTGCCTGCACACATAGCACAGTTCCTGCTTCCTTGCCTGTTCTTTTAGTTCATCTTTATTTTACCGCTGTTTTTGGGTTTGTGGTGCCTTCCCACCACTCTTAATCTTTTTCTAGGCCTCTAGGTTCTCTATATTATTTCTAGGCCTCTTGTTTTTTCCTCTCAATCTCTATTCAAAGTTGAGTTCATTCTTTAGGGTCCCTATATGTCTTTAAGCTTAGAGTCATAATCACTTTTCGAATCTCAATCTTGAGACCCTGATCAAACCAATAACTTTCATTCTTTCGTGGAAGACCTCCTTGAACTCTTCCCAGCTCATCTTTTCAACGTCAATGTCTGTTTCAACAAACATTCGTACTATCATAACTCTAGATTCAGTTTCTAGGTTCTCGATTTGTTTAGTAACCTAAAGTCTTTCTTCTAGGTTCTTTTCATGCATGGGTACAAGATTTGGTCTCAAAGAAAATAAACATTACAGCATGCATATCACACAATCATACAATCATGCTAGCACATCAAGGTTCCAAGGTTCTAAGCTTCCACCTAAGCTTTCAGGTTCAAGTGTCCCATACCACTCTACTCCTTCTACTTAGGCTTTTACCTAGAATAAAACCACACCAAACAATTTTGCAAATTGCTCGATAACTAAGGTTCTTGAGCCCACTATACTCCACCGTCCCATACAAGCGAGTATAAAGAAACCCATTCTGTCAAACTTACCGATCATTCACCACACATGGTCCATCATTCTCTGAATCCAAGGTTCCTCCATAACCCCAAATTCCTATCTAACCTATAACACATAGAAATCAAAAGATATAGAAGCTTCCAGTCTCGTGTCCTGATCAAACAATTTTCTGTTTTCACACAAGTTTCAGCCTCTAGCCTATGTCCTAAAGATTTATGATTTTGATCCCCTGTGCCACCCATGGCTACACCACATTTCCACCTAAGGTTTTTACCCTAGACCTAAGGTTTCGTTTGGTTGACTCAAAACCTTTGTCTAGTTGAGATACCACCTTTGGCATCTTTTCGACTTTTATTTGATTTCTTGCCCTAATTTTTTACCTTCTAATTTTCTTTTATAGAAAGGTGTTCTTCAACTGGGAGTACTTGACAAGCTGGTGGGACAACCTCCAGATCGGGAGGCGAGACCAAAGTTTGCTTAGCAACTATGCTTTCTAGGGTGGGATAACCCACCTCGCATTCAATGTTTAATTTTATTCGAGACAAAGCTTACCCACTATCAGCTCAACTTATAGTCTCTCTATCCAAACAAAACATTTTAAAAACATATACTTTCTTTTTGAAAACATTTTCTAAAACATTTTTTAATTTCAAAAACAGAATGTAGGGCATTCAAGTTTCAATTTAATTCAAAGTAAAACCCTAATTTGAGTTTCTAATTCTAGTCAAACAACCACTGATTGAATTTCTAATTCTAGCCCAAGGCATTCAAGATTCAATTCATTTCGAAGTGAAACCCTAATTTGACTTTCTAATTTTAGTCAAACAGCCACTAATTGATTTTCCAATTATAGGCCAAGGCACTTAAAGCCTAGGCTCTAATATAACCTTTGGTAACAAATGAAACTTTCTAATTTTGGCCGAATAACTAATGCCTAGGCTTTGATACCAACTTTGCATCAGAGAAAACTTTCTAATTTTTGCGCAACAACTAATGCCTAGCCTTTGATACCCTGGAAACTCTGTAATTAATTAAATGAAATTCAAAATCAATTCGATGAAATTTGGGTGCAAAATAAAACTGAGCTCATTTCGAGGTTAAATTTAGCAGGTTTTGAAAACTCTTATTTAGTGCCCCTTAGTGACCCAAAACAACTTGAAATGAAGTAAGGTGACATGAACTAACAAAGGGGACAACATATCAAAAAATTAGAATAATTGGTCAAGGTTAAGGTTTTCATTTGCCAAATGCCCTTCACGGGGTCCAAATTAGAAAGAATTGTCATTTAGGATACTTCAGGGGATTGAAATGACCCGAAAGAAACCGAATAACATAAACTAACAAAATGAATGACATATCCAAAAATTAGAACAATTGGTCGAAGTTAAGGTTTTCATTTGCCAAACAGCCTTCAGGGGGTCCAAATTAGAAAGAATAGGGATCGAAATAACCTGAAACAAAACAAAATGACATGAACTAACAAAATTAATGATATATCCGAAAATCAGAACAATTGACCAAGATTTGGATTTTCATTTGCCTATTGACCTCAGTGGGTCTTAAATAAGGAAAGTTTTTGAGGAAAAATCACCTTGAGCCAAACTATACCTTAAAATGTGCATTAGGTTCATGTGATTCCAAAACTATAGGTTATAAATCATAATTCCATATAAATAAGGAGATATTAATTTTTATTTAATTTTTGTGAACCCATAAAATCATGGGCACCCCTAACATATGCAAGTCACATGGGTGGAACGCCATGATCATGTACACCCTACCTTATCCTAAGCTCCATGGGACGTGTCCATTATTTGAAACCATGAAGAATGATCCCAGGTGCCATGTAAATGATCAAGTATGCCCACACCTATAAAATCCATGAAGAATGATTCCATGTACCAAGATAAATGATCATGTATACTAAGGTTAAATATAAAATGTCTCTTAAGTGTGTGTGTGGGCACACATGTGACAAACCCAAGATAGAAGTTTAATGGGAGTGACTGATTTAAAGAGATATAGAAAGATTATTTCACCTAGAAAAAAATTAGAAAATAGAAACTTGCCTCATGCTCACATGTTGAGCCAAAAAGGGAGAGAATCCAAAGGAAATAATAAACATTCTAAAGCTTTGTTTTTGTGTGCTCATATTAGAAACTTATTTGATTTTATGAATCACAACATATTAGAATGTTTCCCTACTAATAGAGGACATACAAGAGAGATTAAAATCTATTTTAAACCTTTAATTGTGTCCACACACATAAAAGAAACAAATAAGGTTCAAAGACTTTGCTCACACTTGGATTCGAAACTTTAGTGGTCCCACTTGCCAACCATGAGTACAATTCCCTTTCTCACCCAAGCCATCCCCTTATGAGTTTGGAAACATGCCCAAACGTGGTGAGATGCCCTAGCTACCCTAAATGCCCCCTTTGCTCATGAACACCTATAAATACCCCCTCTTGCTCACATTCATCTCATCCCAAAGCAAAGAGTTGATAATTCCCTCTTTATTTATTCTTGCCCTCTTCTTGGCACCTCTTCTCTCTCTTTTCTTTCTTGTGTGAGAAGTTCTTATTTTAGTATTTTAGAGAGTTGTTGAAGTATTTTTGTTGGTGATTAGAAGTTCTTGAAGTTTTAAAAGTGGTGGATAAGGGAAACCTCTGCCAGTTTTGCAAAGAAACTTGAATTAAGGTGGAGGAGATTTCTAGAACTCCTTCTTTACTACTTCAAGTCTTTAGTATATTCATGTTTGTTTTTAGTTTTCAGCATATTTATATTTTAGTGTGAAGCATGTTTTATCAAGTTTTATTGTCAATTTAGCATGTTTTCATATTTTAATTTATATATGATAGCATAACATGCTTAGAAACCATGCTTAGGCTTATTTTTAAAATTTTTAAGCATACCATGTATGTTTTCATGTTCTCTTGATTATTTCAATTCTAATATTAATTATTATGATCTTGTTTCATATTTATTTGAAATTAAAAATGAAAAAGTGAAGATAACAACCACGTACCATCATAGTAGTCTAAGTGATGCTATAGGTGTTCTTTGCATATACTTAATGTATATGAGTAACATCACGAAGTCTGGATGTGTTTAAAAATACTTAGAATGTGGACATGTGATCCTTATTTCCAATGGAATGCGACAAGATGAATTGCCATTCCATCCTAGAATAGGAGTATTTTAATGAACATCAAGGGATTAAAAACCCTTTTGGTCAAATATACAACACTAACGAGATATTGTTTGGAACGCTTAATGCTTGTAAGTGATTCAAATTGGATGTACTTTTGATTTGAATTAGTAAATTAGTAGTTTGATGAATGATCTACTGGGCTATGTGCTCACCTCTTCATTTTATTTTTCAGGAATTTGAAACACATGATCAAGCTTGCTAAGGGATTTGAAACTCTATTTTTAGAAAGTTTCTATGTAAGGACTTATTGCCCAAATTTTGAATAAAGACTTTCGCTGAATTTTACTTTTATATTTTAGAGTTATGAAATCCACTTTTCATTATTTGAATTTCAAGCATGTATCCCTTTCTTTTATTCAATAAATAAAGATTGTAGTTTTTCTTTTATCTCTCTTGTAATGGTCTTATTAAATTAGAGTTAAACTATTTGGGTCGTGTACTCATTGAGAAATAATAAGACTTGAGATAATAAAAAGTAATGCAATTTTTGTACTTCTAAATGTAACATTGGACCCAACCCGCCTTGTGGTTGAGCTTAAACTTGTCTCTAGGGGGTTGGGGTGTTACAAAGGTGGTATCAGAGCCTGGCATTAGTTGTTGGGCCAAAATTATAAAGTTTCCTCTGATACGAAAGGTGGTATCAGAGCCTAAGTTTTAGATGCCTTGGGCTAATAATAGAAAGTCAAGCCTAAACATGTGTTGATTAGGCTAGATATAAAAAGTCAAACATTAGTTTCTTGACAAGAATTAAAACCCAAATTAGGGCTTCACATATGGCACATCTTAGGGTAGCCTTGGGCAGCTTCGGCAGCTCACAAAAATTTGGGCAAGTTTCTATACATAAAGGGGATGGTTTGCATAAAAAGGGCAAGTGTGCTCATGGTTGGCTAGTGAGACCACTATGGTTTTTTAATTCAAAAGATATGAGTACAATCTTGTGAACATAGAAGAGGTTTAAATCATATTCTAATTCAAATGGTATGTTCCCTTTGTGCTCATCGCAACTTTCCTTTTTGGTTTCCTTGCTTGTTCATCACACAAACACACGAGGAATACTTTATCATTTTCTAATTTCTTGGACATCAAGCATGGCTGTACAATATCAAATTTAAGGGGACACCATATAATAGTCAAAGATTCTCATCTTGGTTCTAAGAAACTATCTAAATAGGGTTGCTCACATATGTGCACACACACATGTACATGGTAAGGCCGATTTCGGCTTAAGTGGGTGTGGGTGTACACAATCAAGTGGGGGTGGCCATGATTTCAAGGGTTCACAAAAATCAAATAAAAATTAATATCTCTTTATTTATATGGAATCATGATTTATATCCTATAGTTTTGGAATCACATGAACCTAATGCACATTTTAAGGTATAGTTTGGCCCTACGTGATTTTCCTTCAAAAACTTTCCTCATTGAAGACCCACTAAGGTTACTAAACAAATGAAAATCCAAATCTTGGCCAATTGTTCTGATTTTTGGATATTTCATTCATTTTGTTAGCTCATGTCATTCCATGTTGTTTTGGGTCATTTCGATCCGTTGATGGACCCTAAATGATAATTTTTTCTAATTTTGACCCCTTGAAGGGCATTTGGCAAATGAAAACCTTAACCTTGACCAATTGATCTAATTTTTGGATATATTGTCCCCTTAATTAGTTCATGTCACCTTACTTCATTTCAAGTTGTTTTGGGTCCCTAAGGGGCAATAAATGAAAGTTTTAGAACCTGCAAAATTTATCCCTCAAATGAGCCTGATTTCATTTTGCACCCAAATTTCACTAAATAAATGATAAGTTTCATTTAATTGAGTACAAAGAATTTAGAGTATTATAATGCTCGAGGGTCGGTTACCTTTCGGGACCATGATCTAAGAATGAAAGTCAATAATGACTCTCCATCCGAAGACACAATTAGCTGTCATAGTTAGCTTGGATAGGGACATCCACAATAACACCCAAAGGCCGGTCATCGCCCCGGTATGTGGAGTTATTAAATCTTAATTTAATCTTCTTTAATTGCACATTCCATTCCAATGCTCACATAGTTATCATATGTAATATTTTGAAGTAAATCAATCAAGTATGTTCAACCATTTATGGAGATCAACACATAAAGCTCTGTCTATACATGTTATAGTGGAAGTAGCCATACATCATGAGCACACATCAAGTCATTCCAACCAAGATCAAATCCAAATTTTCCCTAGATTGCTTCACATTTAAAGTTTGAATAAGGCTAGGGAGTATGAAAATTACACCCACTTTTTTGTATCTTCTTCCCCTTCTGTAATACGTAAATTCTTTGTACTCAATTAAATGAAATTTATCATTTACTTAGTGAAATTTGGGTGCAAAATGAAACTGGGATCATTTCAGGGTTAAATTTGGCAAGTTCCAAAACTCTCATTTAGTACCCCTTAGGGACCCAAAAAAACTTGAAATAAAGTAAGGTGACATGAACCAACTAAGGGGACAACATATCCAAAAAAAAGAACAATTGGTCGAGGTAAAGGTGTTCATTTGCCAAAGGCCCTTTAGGGGTTCCAAATTAGAAAGAATTGTCATTTAGGGTACTTCGGGGGATCGAAATGACCCAAAATGAAATAGAATGACATGAACTAACAAAATGAATGACATATCCAAAAAGTAGAGCAGTTGGCCAAGATTTAAATTTTCATTTGCCTAGTGAACTCAAGTGGGTCTTAAATAAGAAAAGTTTTTGAAGGAAAATCACCTAGGGCCAAATCATACCTTAAAATGTGCATTAGATTCATGTGATTCCAAAACTATAGGATATAAATCATAATTCTATGTAAATAAGGAGATATTAATTTTTATTTGATTTTTATGAACCCATGAAGTCATGGCCACCCCTAACATATGCAAGTTACGTGGGTGGAACACCATGATCATGTGCACCCTACCCTACCCAGAGCTCTATGGGACGTGTCCATTATTTGAATCCTTGTAAAATGATCCCATGTTCCATGCAAATAATTCACTACACCCACATTAGTAGACATTTTATATGGTCTATAAACCATGAGACACGATTCCATATACATCCCCACTTGATTGTGTACACCCACACCCACTTAAGTTAAAATCGACCTAACCATGTGCATATATGTGCACATATGTGAACAACCCTATTTACATAGTTTCTTTGAACCAAAATGAGCATCTTTGACTATTATATAGTGTCCTCTCAAATTTGATATTGTACATCCATGCTTGATGTCCAAGAAATAAGAGAATGGGAAAGTATTTCTTGTGTGTTTGTGTGATGAGCAAGCAAGGAAACCAAAAAGGAAAGTTGCTATGAACACATATGGGACATCTCTTTTGAATTAGAATATGATTTAAACCTTTTTTGTGTTCACACATGGTTAGGAAGCAAGATTGTACTTATGTCTTTTGAATTAGAAAGTCATAGTGGTCTCACTTGCCAACCATGAGCACACTTGCCCTCCTTATGCAAACCATCCCCTTATGAGTTTGGAAACATACCCAAATGTGGTGAGCTACCTTAGCTGCCCAAGATACGCCCTTGTGCTCATCAACACCTATAAATAAGCCTTCTTGCTCACATTTATCTCATCCCAAAGCAAAGAGTTGACACTTCCCTCTTTGCTTGTTCTTGCCCTCTTCTTGGCACCCCTTCTCACTCTCTTTTATTTCTTTTGTGATAAGTTCTTATTTTAGTATTTTAGAGAGTTATTGAAGTAGTTTTGTTGGTGATTAGAAGTTCTTGAAGTTCTGAAAGTAGTAGATAAGGGGAACCTCTACCGGATACTATAACAAAACTCGAATTAAGGTGGAGGAGATTTCTTTAACTTCTACTTTGCTCTTTCAAATTTCTAGCATGTTCATGCTTGTTTGAATTCTAGTTGTCAGTATGTTTTATTTTCATTTCAGCATGTTTAATCATATTTTAATTTTATTTTAGCATGTACTTATGTTTTAATCACTCATGAGAGCATGCCATACTTAGAATTCATGTTTAGTTTTAATTCAATATTTCAAGCATGCTATGTGATATTTTCATGTTTTCTTGGTTGTTTAAAATTTTAAAATTAAAATTTTGAATTTCTTTCATGATAATGTGACTCTTAAATATAAGAAATTGAAGATAAGAAACACATACTGTCATAGTGACCCCATATGGGTGTTATGGATGTTCTTAACACATGCTTGGAGTATGTGGTTGCAGGGCGCAACCAAGGGATAATTGGTATGTGGCATCCAAAGAAATGTCTTTCCATCCTAATGAGGCGTATTTAAATTAAGATCATCAATGGAGTAGAACCCCTTTCAGTCTTAACATCAACTACAACAAAAAAGTTGCCAACCATGAACACACTTGCCCTCTTTATGCTAACCATCCCCTTTATGCATAGAAACTTGCCCAAATATTTGTGAGCTTCCCAAGCTGCCCAATGCTTTCCTAGGACGTCCCATATGCTCTCATGAACATCTATATAAACCCCCTTGCTAACTTTCATCTCATCCCAAAGCAAAGAGTTGACACTTCCCTCTTTATTTGTTCTTGCCATCTTCTTGGCACCTCTTCTCACCCTCTTTTCTCTTTTGTGTGAGAAGTTCTTATTTCAGTATTTAAGAGAGTTGTTGAAGTAGTCTTGTTGGTAGTTTAAAGTTCTGAAAGTGGTTGATAAGGCAAACCTCTCCCAGATTCAACAAAAACTCGGATTAAGGTGAAGGAGATTTCTTAAACTTATTCTTGGCTATTTTAAATTTCTAGCATGTTCATGCTTGTTTAAATTCTAATTTTCAGCATGTCTTATTTGAGTTTCAGCATGTTTAATCATATTTTAATTTTAGTTAGCATGTTTTTATGTTTTAATCATTCATAAGAGCATGTCATGCTTAGAATCCATGTTTAGGATTTAAATCAATATTTCAAGCATGCGACGTAATGTTGCTTTCTTGGTTGTTTAAAATTCTGATATTTACATTTTAAATTTCTTATATGGTTATGTGATTCTTAAATATAAGAAAATAAAGATAAGAACCACGTACTATCATAGTGCCCCGTATGGGTGCTATAGGTGTTCTTAATACATGGTTGGAGTGTGTGGTTGTGGGCGCAACTAAGGGATACTTGGTATATGGCATCCAATGGAAACTGACAAAGAAATGTTTTTTGTAATACCCCAAAATTTTGTCAAATATTTAAAGATAAACAAGTTTGAGGAAATTAAATAAAATAAGTCAAATAGATTAATTTCAAAGATTTTAAGAAATTTTGGGTGCAAATGGTGGGTTGGCACATGAAAAATAATTTATATTGGAGATATAATAAAAATTAGGATAATTAAATGAAAATTACAATTTTAGTGGAATGAATTATGAAATTTAAGGAGTTGCTTAAGAAATAAATAAAAATAAAGTATAAATACACATATAGGTTAATATGGGTATGAAGAAAGTATATAGTAGCATAAAAAAATGTGAATACTACATATTATGGGGATATATACATAGAAAGATTCATATAATTAAATAAATTTATTAAAAATAAATCAAACATTATGTAAATAATGATGTATAATTACATAATTTATTATCTGAAAATAAAAAAATACATGAAAATGGGAAATAATGATTATTTATTTAGTAACATCAAATATATTAAAGAAATGGATATATATATATAATAAGTGCAATATTAAATAATTAAAAAGGGAAAGAATTTAGTAAATCATCAATATGGAAGGGGATATACAAGAAAATCAAATTTTTATCAATTTGGAAGTGTACAATTGGCTAAAATTCAGATTATAAAAGCTTTGGAAAGAGATTTTGTAATTAGAAACACGATCCAACGGTCCAAATTCGATTTGTCCGATCAAACGAATAAGATCAAAGGCTTAAACAACGTCCAGGAGCACCGAATCACCAAGATCTGATGGTCTGCAATCAACAAGATCGATCCAACGACCCAGAAGTGATCGAACTAATCGAACGAACGGGATAGCTTTAGTTAATCGCGAAAGTACAGCGATCGAGGAAAATCCAACGGGCAGGATATGTGAATCCGTTTTGATGGTCATCTGTGCTACACTCGAGGAAAATCTAACAGCGAAGATCAAAGTCGTGTGGATCTGATCGCGAACCAGTGACGCGCTCGAGGACGATCAACGCTCCAGATCAAATTCGTTGATCTTGACCGCGATCTGATGCTGTGATCGAGGACCATCAACGGTTGAGATTCCACCCACCAAAACAAAATCGCGAACGTACACTCTGATCGAGGTTGATCAACGAACGAGATCGAAGATCTGATTCTGTTGTTTGATCCGAGGAAAATCTAACGATTTTGATCAAATCCTAATGCGTGTCTCGAGGCAAATCGAACGGTTGCCAATCTATCCGCCCGATCTATTCACGAACGATATCTCGAGGACGATCTGATGGTTCCGATTAGCTGCTCTGATATATAAACGAAAAATTAAACCGAAAATCCGAATAAATCATCCAAAAATCTGAAAAAAATGTTTCAAAACTCCAAAAAATTCCAAGAAAAATACCTACTATTTTCTTATGCTTGGGGGCACGAAAATTTACATTTTTGCAAGTTTCCCGCCAAAAAAGCTTGCCCTTTTACACTAGTTTGAAGCCTATATAAAGGACCCCCATGCTCACAATTTCATTCATCCCAATTCAAGATCATACTAGTCCCTCTTGAATCCTTCTAGCCTTCTTCTTGACATTCCCCTTAGTTCTTGAGTGATCATGAACTATTCTTGAGTGTTCTTCAGTGTTCTTCAGTGTTCTTCAGTGTTCTTAAGAGTTCTTGAGTGTTTGGAAGACTTGAAGCAACAGACCTCTGCCAAATTTCAGAGGTGCACAGAAGGGACGCATTTAAGGTGAAAGTGACTTCTAACCTTTACTTCAGTATTTTAATTTGAATGAATCTTGCATGTGTGATGATGTTTTGAAGATGATTGATTGAACTTATGTCTTTTTATGCATGCTTTATTTATTGTGTCACGTATATACATGTTATGCATGTTTAGAAATTAAGAATATTGATGTATTGTGCCCTGAATAAATATTTAATGTTTGTCATGTACATGTTATGCCGATGGTTTAATCCGATATTGTGTGTTTTATCACTAAGAAAAGATTGAATAATGACTCAATCCACGTACCAACACGATGATAGGGGCGAGGATAGACGTCATCGTGTGTGTTCCACCCCCCGACCCAACTTGTCGGTTTCTTTTTATTTGATTGATGATTTTGAACTGGGAATCCAAAAAGTAATCCCACTTGATAGATAGATAGGGGGTTTGAGTTTCCAAGAGTGATTCTCTCTCCCCACGATGTGGAACACAGAGATTAAACTCTTTCGGTCTGAGGGTCAACCAAAACAAGAAATTGTTTGAATCACCTAATGTACAAAAGTTTTTGATATGGTTGGTTTGTTTGAATTGAAATAATGATTTAAATGTTAGAAAGATCCACTGGGTTGTGTGCTCACCCTTCCTTTTATTTTTCAGGGAATTAAATTACATGAAGACCATGAAT
>JAJIYU010007367.1:0-19285 GCA_030144865.1 Tinospora cordifolia | reverse complement strand
GGCGAAAGAAAACCCTAGGGGGCAGGGGACAGTACCTTGTGAGTGACACGCCATGACGTGGGCCCTACGACGTGGGTAAGAGTCCCGGTAGGATTCCCGGTGGGTGTTACAGAAGTGTTACTAATCTAAAAAGATGCTATGGCAAGGGATTTTTCCCATACCAACCTTGATGGTGAAGCCTTTTCCTCAAGGTATGGAGATCGAAGCAATTCTTGCAAGAACGACCACTAAAAGTGAAGATACTTCATGTGCTTTCCCTGTTGGGTCATCCGGATTTCTCAATTTCTTAGTAAGTGAATCTTGAGATGGATTGGTTTTTGATAGAATCCGCAAGAGATGTTTGCACTTTTTTACTTGTTCCGTCCATTTCTTGATGTCTTCATTTGCTTTTCTTCGTGTCCGCTCATCCGATTTCTCAATATTCTTATCACCTTTAAATCCTAATAATACATCTTTCTTATTGTCATTATCTTCATCTTTATGTAAGCAATAAATACAAGAATAACAGAGGAAAACGCTTATGACTTGCAAGATTGTAACTAACATAATAATTATTAGCCCAAGGATGGAAAAAGCAATTGATACAAGATACACGAACTTTTTAGGAAATGAAAAAATGACTAATGTTCAACCAAACAATCATAAAAAAAAATCTTCTCATCAACATTCTCTCGAAAAAATATTCCTAAGTATTTTCTTAGGAAAATTTTCTTAGTTTGATTTTGTATTTTCTTTCTAGTCTTCTCGGTATTTCATTCATTCCTCAAACATTCAATCACAAAGGCTCGCATCATTCACCATTTTATATCTTCTTCTTCTTATTTTATATATTGTTGTTGTTGTTTTTTTCAATGTTTTTTCTGCTATTCTTTTACTTCTTTGTTTTATATTTAACAACTTGGAGCTTGCTAAGTTTACAGTGTTATGACATAAGCTGATTCCTTTCTTTCTTTCTTTCTTTTTTTAATTGGGCATTGAGATTTAAAAGAAAATTAGGATTTCAGGGTAGACTTATGCACTCCAAATGCACCTTGGGCTGCCCAGAAATCCAATCCTAGTGATAATTCCCATAGGGGCATCAGAAAAGCTTCTAAAGACATTTGAATTATAATAGGATAATCATTCACACATAGCTAATCATTAAAAACTAATTATTACCACAAGAGTTTTTTCATTCCAACAGGAGTTTTTTCACTTTGTGTGAAAATTTCTATATGAAGACATTTGAAAAACCTTATTGAAGCTTTTTCAAAAATTCCTTTTTCAAAATTGAGATATCATTTTCAGCTGTATTTGTATAGTGATTTTTTTTTGTAGAGGACTAAAATGAAAGTTCTAAAAATTTTGAATAAGTGTTAACTTAGTACAAGAAAATTACTATACAAAGACATTTGAAAAATGCCCTCGAACAATTTTTTGAATTTAGATTTTTTAAAAAAAAATTGAGATGTCATTTTCAACTGTTTTTGTATAGTAATTTTCTTGTAGCATACTAAAATGAAATTTTAGAAAATTTTAAATATCTAGCATTCAAACATAGCTAGTCATTAAAAACTAATTATTACCATAGGAGTTTTTTTCACTATGTGAAAATTACTATATGAAGACATTTGAAAAAACTTATTGAAGCTTTTGCAAAAATTCCTTTTTTGAAAATTGAGATATCATTTTCAGCTGTATTTGTATAGTGATTTTCTTGTAGAGGATTAAAATGAAAGTTCTTAAAATTGTGAATAAGTGTTAACTTAGTACAAGAAAATTACTATACAAAGATATTTGAAAAATGCCCTTTAACCTTTTTCAGAATTTAGATTTGTTTTAAATTGAGATGTCATTTTCAGCTGTGTTTGAATAGTGATTTTCTTGTAGTATACTAAAATGAAATTTCAGAAAATTTTGAATATGTAATAGGTAGATGAGGGTTTCTCTTACATGCAGCTTTGTCCTCTTAGCTTGAATCTAGATGGAAGATGCTGAGAGACTTAATGAACTCTTCAAACCCAATCATCCCATCATGTTTAAAATCAAACAAGTTGAATATCTGATAAAATTTGAAAATGTCAAATTTAATTTTCTCTATTCAGATTACTAAAAAAATTATTAATATGCTCATTTTCATAATTTACCCTATCTGGAATGAGGGTATTTTTTGGTTGTTTCCCAATAGCCCGACTTGAAATTCTTCCTGGAAAAAGAAAGCAGCAGAATACAATAAAAATGGTACAACTTGAAATACTTGTCAAAGGGAAAGTGGTGTCATCCAAATTAGTTTAACACCCCACAAGTTTGGATAGAAGCTTTAATTGAGTTCATAGATGCCCTTCATTTAAAACAACAAAAAAAAAAAAAGAAAATCAGAAAATTACACCATTTATCCCTAGTTTCTACCACTAGCATGTTTAATTGTTCTTCAATCTGAGAGTTAGAAACTTGTGTCTTATTACTATTGTGAGTGTAAAATTTGTGTACAATTTTTATTGTATTAAAAATTCAAGAATAACTAAAAATTTATAAATAAGAAAGTTGTTTTTTTTTTCTTATTACACATAAATTGATAATCAGTCACACATAGCTAAAACAATTTTTAGCTATGTGTTGTGGAATTTTCACATAGGGGCGTTGGCATAAATAATCATTCCCCGTACAACCATCATAACACTGCAAACTTAGCATCAACAATTTAGGAAATCTTACTTTCTTTTCTTATCGTTTCCTTTGTGTAGGTTGTTTATAACCATTAAATCCTTCTCAATGATGCATACTAACTATTACCAACTTTTTCTGTATATTGAATTTGTTTTTGATATCATAACTATTTCCTTCTGATGAAGTTTGACCTCTTTTTAGAAGTTAGTCATCATGGCACATTGACAAGCATAATAATTATTTGTTTACATCAGATGAACTTATTTCATTTATTTCAAGTTGTCAAAACACGTGATAAATTAAAGAGCTTATGAAAATTGTTTCTTTACTTTTGCTTTTAGTTGGAACTAGCATATATAGATACATTTTTGCACTGTTGGGTTTTTGCTTTATTGTCATGTTATTTACTTCATAATAGGAAAAGGAACAAACTTGGAAATGTACACTAAAGCTCATAATAAATTTTTATATATGAATTATACTAAGAGCCACAAACTGGAAAGTGCCTACCGTTGTAGGTTATTTATTTAATTTTTTAATTATTTTTTTAGCACAAGTCATTCTTACGATCTACATGTGAGTTAAGGGGATGCTTTGAGGAAAAAGTTTGCAGCCTGTGATCTTGATACACTATTTCTCCTTCTATTAGTATAGACTATTAAAATAGTAAGAGAGGGAAAACGAAAGAGGATAGGAAGAGTTGATTATTAATACAGGTACATCAACATTTTAGTAAATGAAAAAATAAATTAAATTCTCACTATAATTGTAATTTAAATACCAATTTTACTTTCATTTTTTATTGGTATCAAAGTTACAAGGATAAAATAAAAACAAAGACATTTTTAAGAGGTCAAAAATTAAAATATTATTAGTAATATAACTAGAGAATTAAAAGAGAGAGAAGAAGAAGAAGAAGAAGAAGAAGAAGAAGAAGAAGAAGAAGAAGAAGAAGAAGAAGAAGAAGGGGTGGTTATTATTATAAATATAATAGATTAACTAAAAATTATAATTTCAACTTGATTTCCACTATAGTTATAATTTCGAAATTGATCCTACTTGCATTTTTCAGAATAAAAAACTAAAAATTTCTCTTGTCATGTTTAGAGTAGAAGGATTTGAAGTGGTTCTTATCATGATTGATAAAGAGTGGGTTCATCTCCACAGGTAATGGATACACCATCACTTTGTGATATAAAGAAATATTCATACATGATGCATTTTAATATTTTTATTATTTTATTTGATAGAGTCACTAAGGAATATCAAGAAGGTGCTCGAGACTTTGTAAAAAGGTTAAGTAGATGACAAGAAATTATGATCAAATTTTATGTCCTTGTATTGATTGTCGTAACATATGTCATGCTCATGTAGATATCGTATATGAACATTTAGTTATACAAGGAATGGATCCCACATACATGACATGGTTTAATCACGGGGAGCAATTAATTGGGCATGAAGACTAACAATTTGGAGAATCTTCAAATATATTTAATTTATATGTTGCAACATATACTGTGGACAAAAGCTCTAAAAAAGAAGATGAGGAAACATTAGATAATGATTATTTAGATCTTTTAAAAGAAGCAGAAACATCTCTATATCAAGGTTGCTTGAAATACACAAAGTTATCAGCCATTTTGGTATTGTACAAGCATAAAGTCCTGAATGGGTTGTCGGATATTGGTTTTGATAGTCTTTTAGATATATTATATGACATGCTACCAGAAGGTAATATCATACCTAATTCAAATAATTTAGCAAAGAAATTGATCAAGTCATTTGATTTAGGATATGATAAAATTCATGCTTGTAAGAATGAATATTGTTTATTTAGAAATGAGAATCAAGACATGGAAAATTGTCCGAAATGTGGATCATCTAGATGGTTGGTGGACAAACTTAAAAAAAAAATTGAAAAGGGATTCCTACAAAAGTATTAAGATACTTTCCAATTATACCAAGGTTTAAAAGGATGTTTAAGTCATCCAAAATGTCTGAAAACTTCAGGTGGCATTTTACAAATAAAAAGGACGATGAGAACATGCGACATCTAGTTGATTCAGTGTCATGGAATGTTATTAATACAAAGTGGCCCTCATTTGTAGAAGAGGCTAGAAATTTAAGATTGGGTCTTGCCACTGGCAACTTTAATCCATTTTCTGATTTGAGCTCGACATATAGTTGTTGGCCAGTAATGCTTGTGATATACAACTTAGCACTATGGCTTTGTATGAAAAAAGACAACATAATGCCAACATTAATTCCTAGTCCAAAGCAACCTGGAAATGATATCGATATATTTTTACAACCACTAATAGATGATTTACTACACATATGGAATAATGGAGTTGATGTAAATGATGAATTCACCAAATCTACTTTCAATTTAAGGGCGGTATTAATGTGGACAATTAATAACTTTCCAGCTTATGGAAACTTGGCTGGATGTACCACAAAAGGTAGATTCGCATGTCCTATTTGTGCTAATAATACTCATTCCCATTGGTTGACTCATAGTAAGAAGTTTGCATACATGGGGCATAGATGATTTCCTCATCCAAATCATTTACACAGAAAAAAGAAAAATTGGTTTGATGGAAGTATTGAGAATGGTGGAAAACCAAGAATCAAGTTATTATTAAAAATTTCAAAAATGATAGGGGGAAGACAAAAAGAAGAAAAGGAAAGGAGACGCTGATCCCACCGTTATGTGGAAGAAAAGATCAATATTTTTTGAACTTCCACATTGGAAGGTATGTGCTATTTTTTTAACTAAACTTATTAATTTCAAATAAAATTTTATATCATTTGTAATATGTTGACCTTTCATGGTCTATTACAACTTAATGCAGGAACTGCCATTACGGCATAATTTGGATGTGATGCATACAGAGAAGAATGTAAGTGAAAGTTTAATTGGAACATTGCTTGATTTGAAAGGAAAGACAAAAGCTAGATTGATTGCTCATAGAGATTTGAAAGAAACAAAAATTAGATATGATTTGCATCTAAAAGAAAGAGGGAATAAAATGTTTCTTCCTGCTCTTCCACACACATTGTCGAAAGAAGAGAAAATAATATTTTGCAAGAGGTTATTTGATTAAACTTCCTGATGGTTATAGCTCAAATATTGGGAACTTTATGTTAATATCTGACTGTAAGGCTAAAGGTCTCAAATCTCATGATTATCATGTTTTAATGCAACAACTGTTGCCCGTAGCACTGATGGACTTGTTGGCAAATGGACCCCGAAATGCAATTTTACGTTTATGTTCACATTTCAATGACATTTGTCAATGAATTGTAAATATAGAGAAGTTTCTTTCTCTTGAAGACGAGATTTTAGAAACCTTATGCATGTTAGAAAGATACTTTCCACCTTCATTTTTTGATGTTATGGTCCATTTAACAATACATTTGGGAAGAGAAGTACAACTCTGTAGATGTACACCATAAGTGTGTTGCCTCTTTTAAGAAATGTAACTAAACTACCTCTCTGATTTTTTATTACTCTGTTATATCTATATTCTTCAGGTTGAATTGTTCAAAGATCTTGTCTTCGGCTATGATTCTCTATATTGTTCAGTTGAAGCCGCGGGTCTTTTCACTTACTGAAGAAGAGGATGTTGATGACATAGAAAATGAGTTCAATTACACACATGGCAATGGGAAAGTAATGCGGCAGTGGCATGGGAAAGTGTAATACCCTAAATTTTCTATACTCAAACAAATGAAATTTATCATCAATTCAGTGGAATTTGGGTACCAAGTGAAATCGAGTTCATTTCAGGGCTAAATTTAGCAAGTTCCAAAACTCTCATTTTGTGACCCTTAGGGACCCAAAACAACTTGAAATGAAGTTTGGTGACATGAACCAACTAATTGGTCAAGGTTAGTGTTTTCATTTGCCAAATGCCCTTTAGGGGGTCCAAATTAGAAAGATTGTCATTTAAGGTACTTCAGGGGATCGAAATGATCCGAAACGAAACAGAATAACATGAACTAACAAAATGAATGAAATATCCAAAAATTATAATAACTGACCAAGATTTGAATTTTCATTTGCCTAGAGGCCTTAGTGGGTCTTAAATAAGGGAAGTTTTTGAAGAAAAATCATCTAGGCCCCAACCATACTTTAAAGTGTGCATTAGGTTCATGTGATTCCAAAACTATAAGATATAAATCATAATTCCATGTAAATAAGGAGGTATTAATTTTTATTGATTTTTGTGAACCCATGAAGCCATGCCCACCCCCACTTGATCGTGTACACCCACACTCACTTAACCCAAAATCGGCCCAACCACGTACATGTGTGTGCACACATGTGAGCAACCCTATTTAGATAGTTTCTTGGAACCAAGATGAACATCTTTGACTATTATATAGTGTCCCCTCAAATTTGATATTGTATACCCCTGCTTGATGTCCAAGAAATAAAAAATGGGAAAGTATTCCTTGTGTGTTTGTGTGATGAGCGAGCAAGAAAACCAAAAAAGAAAGTTACCATGAGCACATAAGGGATGTCCCATTTGAATTAGAATATGATTTAAACCTCTTTTGTGTTCACACATAGTTAGGAAACAAGATTATACTTATATCTTTTGAATTAGAAAGTTATAGTGGTCCCACTTGCCAACCATTAGCACACTTGCCCTTTTTATGCAAACCATCCCCTTTATGTATAGAAACTTGCCCAAATTTTTGTGAGCTGCCTAAGCTGCCCAAAGCTGCCCTAGAACGTCCCATATGCTCTCATGAACATCTATATAAACTCCACTTGCTCACTTTTATTTTATCTTAGAACAAAGAGTTGACACTTCCCTCTTTGTTTGTTTTTGCCCTCCTCTTAACACCTCTTCTTACCCTCTTTTGTCTCTTGTGTGAGTTCTTATTTCAGTATTTTAAAGAGTTATTGAAGTAGTTTTTGTTGGTGGTTAAAAGTTCTTGAAGTTATAAAAGTGGTAGATAAGAGAAACCTCTACCGGATTCAAAAGAAACTTAGATTAAGGTGGTGGGGATTTCTATAACTCCTTCTTTACTACTTCAAGTCTTTAGTATATTCATGTTTGTTTTTAGTTTTTAGCATGTTTATATTTTAGTTTGAAGCATGTTTCATCAAGTTTTATTTTCAATTTAACATGTTTTTATGTTTTAATTCATACATGATAGCATAACATGCTTAGAAACCATGCTTAGGCTTATTTTTAAATTTTCAAGCATGCCATGTATGTTTTCCATGTGCTTTTGATTATTTAAATTTTGATATTAATTATTATGATCTTGTTTCAGATTTATTTAAAATTAAATATGAGAAAGTAAAGATAAAAACCACGTACCATCATAGTAGCCTAAGTGATGCTATTGGTGTTCTTTGCATATACTTAGTGTATATGAGTAACATCACTGAGTGTGGATGTGTTTTAAAAATACTTATAATGTGGACATGTGATCCTTATTTCCAATGGAATGTGACAAGAGAATTGTTATTCCATCCCAGAATAAGAGTATTTTAATGAAGAACATTAAGGGATTAAAAATCCCTTTTGGTCAAATATACAACACTAACAAGATATTGTTTGAAACACTTAATGCTTGTAAGTGATTGAAATTGGATGTACTTTTGATTTGAATTCATAAATTAGTAGTTTGATGAATGGATCTAGGCTATGTGCTCACCCCTTCCTTTTATTTTTCAGGAATTTGAAATGCATGATCATGCTTGCTAAGTAATTAGAAAGTCTACTTTTAGAAAGTTTCTATATAAGGGCATATTGCTCAAATTTTGAATGAAGACTTTTGCTGAATTTTTGTTTTAAATTTTAGAGTTATGTACTCTTTTTTTATTACATGAATTCAATAATGTATTTCTTTATTTTATAAATAAAGAGTTTGAAGTTTTCATTTATTCACTTGTATTATCTTGTTGAATTTTAAACTCAATGGAAGTGTATTTATGAGTATTTCAATAAGTGTTAGAACAAAGGAATTGAGATACAAGTTGTGTACTTGTAAATGTAACATAGGACCCAACCCGCCTTGTGGTTGAGCCTAAACTTGTCTCTTGGGGGTTGGAGTGTTACAAAAGTGGTATCAAAGCCTAGGAATTAGGTGCTGGGCAAAAAAATTAGAAAGTTTCCTCTAATACCAAAGGTGGTATCAGAGCCTAGGCTTTAGGTGCCTTGGAAAAAAAAGAATAGAAAATCAAGCCTAAACATGTGTTAATTAGGCTAGAATTAGAAAGTCAAATATTAGTTGCTTGACAAGAATTAGAAACTCAAATTAGGGTTTCACATTGAACTGAATTGAAATTTTAATAACCTACCTTCTATTTTTGAAATTGAAAATTGTTTTAGAAAGTATTTTCAAAAAGGAAACATATGATTTGAAATGTTTTGTTTGGATACAAAGATTACAAGTTGAGCTGATAATGGGTAAGCCTTATCCTGAGTAACGCTATACATTGAAAGGGAAGTGGGTTATCCTGCCCTAGAAAGCGCGATTCTTAAGCAGACTTTGGTCTCGCCACCCGATCTAGAGGTTGTCCCACCAGCTTATACGATTGGTCTGAGTTGAAGAACACCTTTACTTTATATAAAAGAAAATTAGAAGGTGAAAAATTAGGGTAAAAAACTGATTAGAAGTCGAAAAAGATGTCAAAGGTGGTATCTTGACTAAACAAAGGTTGTGAGTCAACCAGATTGAACCTTAGGTCCAAGGGAAAGACCTTAGGTAGAAATGTGGTATAGCCATGGATCGCACAGTGGATCAAAAGCATAAATCTTTAAGACATAGGCTAGAAACTGAAACTTGTGTGAAAACAGAAAATTGTTTGATCAGGACATGGGATCGAGAAACTTCTATATCTTTTGATTTCTATGTAGTATGGGATGCATAGGAATTCAGGGTTATGGAGGAAGCCTGGACTCAGAGAATGATGGACCATATGTGGTAAATGATCGATAACTCTAGCAGAACCAATTTTTCTATGCTCATTGGTATGGGACGGTGGAGTATAGTGGGCTCGAGAACCTTATTTATCGAGCAATTTGTAAAATTGTTTGGGTGTGGCTCTATTCTAGGTGGAAGCCTAAGTAGAAGGGGTAGAGTGGTATGGGATACTTGAACCTAAAAGTTTAGGTGAAAGCTTGGAACCTTGTTGTGCTAGCTTGATTGTATGATTGTTTGATATGCATCTTGTAATGCTTAATTACTTTGAAACCAAATCCTGTACCCATGCATGAAAAGAACCTAGAAAAAAACCTTAAGGCCAATGAACAGATCTAGAACCGAGAGATATGAATCTAGAGTCGTAATAGTATAAACGTTTGACGAGGCAAATACTGACAACCTACTCTAATTGTAGAAAATGGCTGGAGCAAGGAAGTACGCAACCCAATCCACCACCTCTGATGAGACTGAGCAACAGGAACGAGAATTGCCTGCTGGAATAGAGGCACAGATGGAGGCCATGATGATGAGATGTCGCAAAGGGTGTTAGATTAACTGTTGAGGGCACTTCCATAAATAATTCCTTGGGTGGCTCCACAGCCTCAAGTACCTGAACCTATCTAGGTTTAACAACCAGCACCTATGGCCCAAGATCCCGAACATCAGAGGGCTCAAGAGGGTTTGGAGGATGAGAAATAGAGGAAGATGTTGATAGAGCTACAGAAGCTCCATCTTCCTTCATTTGACAGGACTTCAGATTGCATCTCGAAGGACCACTGGTAGCAAGAGATGGAGGAAATTCTCAATGTATTGAAGGTAACTGGGTCGAGATGGGTGGCACTGGCCACAAACTACTTTAAAGGACCAGCCAGAAGTTGGTGGCGTATGATGAAGATGGACACTAGTACTGATGTCGATGCTATGAGCTGGGAGAACTTCATAGAGATCTTTTATGAAAATTTCTTTCCAAAAGCGAACTTGAGCAAGCTACAGGAGACTTTGTTCGATTGAATTAGAGGGACATGACTATAGCTGAATATGAAAGGAAGTTCACTGAACTGGCCAAATTCTCACCAGATCTAGTTAGGGAAGAGAAAAGGAAGGCCAATCGATTCGCACAAGGTCTCAAGATGGAGATTCGAAAGATAGTAAAGACTCTAGGCCTGAAGACTTACAAAGACATCGTAGAAAAAGCCCTAACACTAGAACAAGAACTCAACCTATAATAAAGGTTGAAGGGAAAGAATAAAAGGCCCAAGAATGAAAGAAATCACAGGTCTCAAAAGAAAAGCAAGAATGCTTGAAAAGTGCCACAGAAGCAAGGGCAGACCTTGAATGAGTTTAAGGAGCAAGCTAAAGGCAAGGGCTATGCTATGTGTTCAGACAGAAGGGTCATCTTGCTATGAATTGCCCAACTACACTTTCTCAAGTGCCTCAGCAACAACCACAGCAAGGAGGAGGTCAGAACAGTCGTCCTCAAGGGAGGCAACAATAGTCGAATGCCAATCAGGAGCATAACCAGGGTCGTGGGCAGAACTAGGCCAGAATGTTTGCTCTTGAGACTCAAAAAGACCAGGCCCCTGCAGTGGAAGGTACATTTTTATTGTTCAATGTTGCCGTGAAATTGTTGTTTGACTCGGGTGCCTCTAAATCTTTTATTTTTGAAGAACTAGCTGATAGGTTACAACTTGTGATGAAAACACTACCTGTGACTTTGAATGTATCCACACCAATAGGGACCACTGTGACTTCAAAAAGAATGTATAGTTGTGACCTAAGGTTTGGGGATAAGCTCATAACGGTTAACATATGTACTTTACCTTTCTATGGCTATGATGTAATCTTGGGAATGGATTGGTTAGACTAGTACCAAGCCCAGATAGATTGTCCCAAAAGATGAGTAACCATAACCTTACCTTCTGAGGAAGACCAACCATAGCCATGTTGAACTACTTAAGCAGAAGATTGAGCTAGAGGAACTCTCTGAGGAAGAACCTATTGAATTAAAGAGAATCCAAGACCTAGTGGTGGTTAGCGAATACGAGGATGTGTTCCTAGATGACTTACCCAGACTACCACCTGCTAGAAAGTTAGAGTTCAAGATTGAACTTCACCTTGGAACCAACCCTATCGCTATACCTCCTTACAAGATGGCGCCTATAGAACTAATTGAGTTAAAGTCTCAACTCGATGAGGTCCAAGAGAAAGACTTCATCAGGCCAAGTGAATCATCTTGGGGAGCTCCAATGTTGTTTGTGCAAAAGAAGGATGGCTCTATGAAACTTTGTGTCGATTATCGGAAGCTGAACCAAGCTACGGTGAAAACTAACTATCATTTGCCAAGGATTGATGACCTATTTGATCAATTGAGAGGAGCCACTCATTTTTCAAAGATTGATCTTATGTCAGGATATTACCAGTTGAGAATCAAGGAGTCTGATATACACAAGACTGCCTTTAGAACAAGATATGGACACTTTGAGTTCACCGTGATGCCCTTTCGTTTGACCAATGCCCCAGCAGCATTCATGGACTTGATGAACCAAGTGTTTAGATAGTATCTTGATCAGTTTGTGGTTGTATGCGTAGACGACATCCTAATTTACTCCAAGTCAGGGGCAAAACACTTAGAATACTTGCAGATAGTGTTGGAGACACTTAGAAGGCATCAATTATATGCCGAGTTTAACAAGTGTGAGTTTTGGATGAAGACGGTCAAGTTTTTTGGCCACGAAGTATAAGCAGAAGGCATTTTCGTAGATCTAGAGAAGGTGGAAGTGGTTATGGATTGGAAGCAACCTAAGACGGTTATAGAAATTAGGAGCTTCTTAGGTCTGGCTAGATACGATAGAAGGTTCGTCCAAGATTTCTCCAAACTAGCAGAACCTATGACCAAGTTTACTAGGAAATGAGTTAAGTTCGATTGGAATGAAAAACATGAACAATCATTCCAAGAATTAAAGAAGAGATTGACTACAACCCCTATCCTAGTCACTCCAACCCATGGTGTTACCTATACCCTCTATACTAATGCCTAGCTGAGTGGACTTAGAGTAGTGTTGATGCAGGAAGGACGAGTAGTCGCTTATGCCTCGCGACAACTGAAGGTGCATGAAAAGTATTACCCTACTCATGACCTAGAATTAGCAGACATCGTATTTGCCCTGAAGATTAGGAGATATTACCTTTATGGTAAAAAAATTGATCTATTTTTAAATCATAAGAGCTTAAAATACATCTACACCCAGAAAGAGTTGAACCTCAGGCAGCGCAGGTGGAGGGAATTCCTCAAAGATTATGATTTCCAATTACACTGCCATCTGGGGAAGGCCAATATGGTGGCTAATGCCTTGAGTGGAAAGTTCAACCACCAGGAGAAAGAAAAGGGCCAGATGTACCAATTGATCAAAGACTTTAGGCTGGGGATAACCTTGAATGACAAGTAAGCCTACCTTTACAGCATGTCTTGCCAACCGAATCTACTACATCAAAGTAGGGAGGAACAAAGGCAAAACAAGTGTCTTGTAGGTCTGATAGAATGAGTTGAATAGGGTAAGCATTCTAACTTTAGGTTAGATGTTGAGAATGTCCTCAGGCTCGAAGAGAGGATTTGTGTACCTCAGAATAGACAGACTAAGCAAACCGTACTGTATGAGGCTCATAAACCAAATATACAATGCATCCTAGTGGAGATAAGATGTACCAGAACCTCAGAAAGACTTATTGGTGGAGAAGAATGAAGAAGGATGAAGCTAAGCATGTTGCCAAGTGCTTAACCTGTCAACAAGTGAAAGCAGAACATCGGAAACCCTTTGGAATGTTACAACCACTCCCTATCCCTGAATAGAAGTGGGATAACATTGACATGGATTTTGTAAGTGGTTTGCCCATGAATCAGAAAGGAGAATATACTATTTGGGTGATTGTGGATCGTCTCACCAAAGTGGTTCACTTCTTGCCAATTAGATCCACAGACCAAGTCAGTAAGTTGGAAGAAATTTATGTGAAAGAGATCATAAGGCTTTATAGTATGCTTAAGACTATTGCGTCTGATAGAGACTCTCGCTTCACTTCATAGTTTTGGAAGAGTCTACAGAAGGGCACTAGAGTTTTAAGTTGGGGACAAGGTATTTTTGAGAATTAGTCCTCAGAAGGGCATCAAGAGGTTCGAATTCAAAGGGAAGTTATCTCTGAGGTTTGTTGGACCCTTTGAAATACTTAGAAGAATCGGGGAATGTGCTTATGAGTTGGACCTACCAAACCAAATGACTTGAGCTCATAACATATTCCATGTATTGATGTTGAGAAAGTACGAACCTAACCCATCTCACATCATCTAATGGGAGGAAGTGAATATTCAAGATGGTGCTACTTATGAGGAGACAACAGTCAGAATCCTCGACCATAAAGTACAAACTCTACGTACAAAGGATATCCAGTTAGTAAAGGTATTGTGGAAACATCACGTGGTGGAAGAAGGTACCTGGGAACTCGAAAGCAAGATGAAGACCAAGTACCCATACCTATTCACTAGAAATCCTTAGTTATGTACAAATTTCGAGGATGAAATTTTTCTAAGGAGGGTAGGTTATAATACCCTAAATGCTCTGTACTCAAAGAAATAAAATTTATTATCAATTCAATGGAATTTGGGTGCCAAATGAAATCGACTTCATTTCAGGGCTAAATTTAGTAAGTTCCAAAACTCTCATTTTTTGACCCTTAGGGACTCAAAATAACTTGAAATGAAGTATGGTGACACGAGCCAACTAATGAGACAACATATCCAAAAATTAGAACAATTGGTCAAGGCTTTTCATTTGTCAAACGCCCTTCGGGGGGTCCAAATTAGAAAGAATTGTCATTTAGGGTACTTCGGAGGATCGAAATGACCCGAAACGAGACGGAGTAACATGAACTAACAAAATGAATGAAATTTCCAAAAATTGAAACAATTGGTCAAGATTAGGATTTACATTTGCCTAGAGACCTCAGTGGGTCTTAAATAAGGAAAGTTTTTGAAAGAAAATCATCTAGGGCCAAACCATACCTTAAAATGTGCATTAGGTTCATGTAATTCCAAAACTATAGGATATAAATCATAATTCCATGTAAATAAGGAGATATTAATTTTTATTTGATTTTTGTGAACCCATGAAGTCATGGCCACCCCCACTTGATTGTGTACACCCACACCCATTTAAGCCAAAATTGGCCCAACCACATACATGTGTGTGTGCGTACATGTGAACAACCCTATTTGATAGTTTTTTGGAACCAAGATGAGTATCTTTGACTATTATATGGTATCCTCTCAAATTTGATATTGTACACTCATGCTTAATGTCCAAGAAATAAGAAAATGGAAAAGTATTCCTTGTGTGTTTGTGTGATGAGCAAGCAAGGAAATCAAAAAGGAAAGTTTCCATGAGCACATAGGGGACGTCCCATTTGAATTAGAATATGGTTTAAACCTCTTTTGTGTTCACATATAGTTAGGAAACAAGATTGTACTCATATTTAATTAGAAAGCCATAGTAGTCCCACTTGCCAACCATGAGTACACTTGCCCTCTTTATGCAAACCATCTCCTTTTGTATAGAAACTTGCCCAAATTTTTGTGAGCTGCCTAAGCTGCCCAAAGCTGCCCTAGGATGTCCCATATGCTCTTATGAACATCTACATAAACCCCCCTTGCTCACTTTCATCTCATCTCAAAGCAAAGAGTTGACACTTCCCTCTTTATTTGTTCTTGTCCTCTTCTTGGCACCTCTTCTCACCCTCTTTTCTCTCTTGTATGAGGTGTTCTTATTTTAGTATTTTGGAGAGTTATTGAAGTAGTTTTTGTTGGTGGTTAAATGTTTTTGAAGTTTTGAAAGTGGTAGATAAGGGAAACCTCTACCGGATTCAAAAGAAACTCAGATTAAGGTAGAGGGGATTTCTAGAACTTCTTCTTTACTACTTCAAGTCTTTTGTATATTCATGTTTGCTTTTAGTTTTCAGCATGTTTATATTTCAGTTGGAAGCGTGTTTGATCAATTTTTATTTTCAATTTAACATGTTTTCATGTTTTAATTCATACATGATAGCATAACATGCTTAGGCTTATTTTTGAATTTTCAAGCATGTCATGTATGTTTTCTATGTGCTCTTGATTATTTAAATTCTGATATTAATTATTATGATCTTGTTTCATATTTATTTGAAATTATATATGAGAAAGTAAAGATAAAAGCCATGTACCATCATAGTAATAAGTGATGCTATGGGTTTTTTTGCATATACTTAGTGTATATGAGTAACATCACTAAGTGTGGATGTGTTTTAAAATACTTGGAATGAAAACATGTAATCCTTATTTCCAATAGAATGTAACAAGATGAATTTTCATTCCATCCCAAAATAAGAGTATTTTAATGAAGAACATCAAGGGATTAAAAATCTCTTTTGGTCAAATATACAACACTAACAAGATATTGTTTGAAACACTTAATGCTTGTAAGTGATTGAAATTGGATGTACTTTTGATTTGAATTCATAAATTAGTAGTTTGATGAATGATCCACTAGGCTATGTGCTTACCCCTTCCTTTTATTTGTCAAAAATTTGAAATGCATTATCAAGCTTGCTAAGGGATTAGAAAGTCTATTTTTAGGAAGTTTCTATGTCAGGGCATATTACCAAAATTTTGAATGAAGACTTCCGTTGAATTTTTGTTTTAAATTTTAGAGTTACGTACTCTTTCTTTTGATTACATAAATTCAATAATGTATTTCTTTATTTTATAAATAAAGAGATTGAAGTTTTCTTTTATTCACTTGTATTATCTTGTTAAATTTTAAACTCAATGGAAGTGTATTTATGAGTATTTCAATAAGTTTTAGAATAAAAGGAATTGAGATACAAGTTGTATACTTGTAAATATAACATAGGACCCAACCCGTCTTCTGGTTGAGCTTGGGGTTGGGGTGTTACAAGAAGACATTGAACTTTCTTCATCCTCTCGACATGAGTCTCATCCAATTCCACTTTTGACCTATGGGCAACCAGTAAGTCTTGCAAATGCTTTCACGCTTGCTTTTGTATACATTTATAGAATAATGCTTGCATGAAAGTGCTATTTATATTTAACTTCTATTAGTTTGGTTTATTACATGATATGATTACCCTCGGATATGATAGATTGCTATTGTGCATCAATTATTGCAAAGTCAAGTATGCTTCCAATTTTTATTTAGAAGATGCTTCTGATTTATTATGTCAAAATCAAAGTAATATAATCACCAAGAATTATTTCTATTTTTTGCAAAATAACAAATTTTCATTTGAGCATGCCAAAAAAGTGGTGTCTGCTCGCCAATTTCATTATCTTAATGACCTTTTCAAACTTCCATACTCACAACTTGTAATAACCAAAAAATTTGTCAAATAATTAAAGATAAATAAGTTTAATGAAATTAAATGAAATAAGTTAAGTGAAAAAATAAATAAATAATGTATATGCACATAGATATAAAGGTTAATGTGTGTATGAATAATGTGCGTGTTAGCATAATAAATATTAATACTACATATTATAGGAATATGTATATAAAAAAATTTACATAATTAAAAAAAATGTAGTATGCATGTATTTATTTAAAATAAATAAAACATCATATAAGTATCAATTTATAATTACATAAATAATTAGTTGAAAATAAAATATGAAATAAATAAAAATATATGGAAATGAAAAATGTAGATTATTTAATTATTAGCATATTGTGATAGCGTTTATAAGAAGTTATAGTTGTACCTATATTACATAGCGCTTTGTAAGTGCTATAAATGCCACGTTATGTCATTTAAGTGCATAAAATATTTCTAACAGAATCACACTTACAATAGTGTTTTATAAATGTTAAATAATCACACTTACCATTTCTTATTATAGCATTTTATAACAACTATAGAATCACACATGCAATAGCGTTTTATAAATGCTATATAATTACCCTTACCATAGCGTTTTATAAATGATGTAAAATCTGCCTTTGGATGGTGTTTTATAAAAGCTATGGAATCAGATCTACAATAGCGTTTTATAAATGCTGCAAACCGTGTCTTACCATAGTGTTTCTTAAAGGCTATAGAACCAGTATTGCGATAGCATCACCCAAGCGCTATGGGAGTCGTAAACTTTCAATAGCATGGGCTGTCTTAGCATGGGAAAAAGTGCTATATATAACATTTCATAGTGTTTTTACCAAGCTATAACATACATTTTTTCTTGTAGTGTAGATGGTACTACACGGTAGTAAGTACACTCCCTCGAATTGTGATTCTGATAAGTAACTGGCCTCAGGTGTTGCCTGAGATTTATTTCTGATTTCGATCATAGGGAATACCGAGAGTCATCTCAACACTCTTCCAATCTTAGATTATAACCAAAACCAAATGAATGTTTGAAATGCCTAATGTGTGAAAGTGTTTGTAATGTTTTGAATTTTGATCTGTATAATGCGTGTGATGTGTAGGAATGATCCATGGGCTTTCGAGCTCACTCCCATTTCTTTTTCAGGAACACATGGACATAATGCGTAGCAATCTACATTAGAAGAGCCTCACTTTTGATTGAAAATATCATGGGGAGATTATTCGGGATAGGAGGATTTTAAGGTTATATTTCACTTATTTTATTTTGTATCATAATAGGACGTATGTTTTTCTTTAATTTATTTTCACTATTTTTCATATATTTATCTTGGTTTTGGGATATTCGGCTGCCTTGACCAATATAATTAGATTTTAACGATTTCATCCGCTGTAGCATTTACTCTAATGATTTTACATTGTTTGTTGCATGAATTTTCGATGAGATGATTTCTAATTTTAGTTTGTTTAGTCTAACTGTGGAAATCTGGTGAATACAGTGGAAAATTATTTTGATCTTTTATTTTATGTGAAATGTGTTTTCAGATATTTATTTGAGAATTATCTGTCATAAATTTGAATTTTAAGAAAAAGAATTTGACAAGAACATTTTAAGTAGCATTCCATTCTCATGGGGCAACGACCCACACATGTGGCATCTCTACCAAAGGCGACACATCTCCGCACTAGACCCATAGCACGTAGCGGGAGGTCCAATTGGAAGTCAGGGTGTTAAATAAACCATCGGGTCTCTGGTGCTTAGCTTAATCTGCTGGCATGTGTCACATTTTTGCACAAAGGCTGCAATTTCTCGCTTCATCCTTAGCCACCGATAAGTACATCGAGCATCATAATACATCTCATTGGTGCCTGGATGAACAATATACTTTGAGCGGTGCAGCTATGCTAGTATTCCTTGTCTCAAGCAAGGGTCATCTGGTACCTACAATCGTCCCCTAAACCTTTGTAATACCCCAGAATTTTGTCAAATAATTTAAAATAAATAAAATAAGTTAAGTGAATTAATTTCAAAGACTTCGAGAAATTTTGGATGCAAATTGTGGGTTGACACAAGAAAAATAAAATATATTAGAGATATAGAAAAATTAAGCAAATAAGACCTTAATTTGATAATTAAATGAAAATTAAGGTTTAATAGAACTAATTATGAAATTTAAAGAATTACTTAAGAAATAAATAGAAATAAAGTATATACACATATTGGCTAATGTGTGAATGAATAAGGTGTGTGTTAGCATAGTAAATG
>JAJIYU010007366.1:0-19246 GCA_030144865.1 Tinospora cordifolia | reverse complement strand
ATATTTTAAATTACTTGCAAGACATCTGTCACATTTTAAAAATAAAATACATCATTGGATTGCACTCTTTAATAGGTACATTGATCATTAACAGCCAATTCCCTGATCCTTTGAACATCTTTAGTAGAAAATTTGTTAAAGAATTTAATTTCTATAATATATTTTATAAATTATTTCATACTATTGTACAATGCACACAATTACTTTAACACGAAATTTTATTTATTCTCAATATATAATTTATAAAAAAATAATTCATAAAATTATTTAAAATTATTGTAGAATTATATTTTTTATTTTTAAAACTACGTTTTCAAAATAATTCATTTATTTATTTAAAAGTAATTAATTAAAAACTACAAAATATTTATATTTATAATTAAAAAAAAAGAATAGCAAATAAGATGATTTATTTATATTTTTAAATATTAAAATATAAAACTAGAAAAAAAAGGGGATTGAGCTTACATTAGACGCTCAATGAATCGAGATGCCCTTAGGGCATCAATAATACCGGTACAATGTGCTGAGGTGACGCCCAATAGAGTGCTAACTCAACAAGTAAAATGTTAAGCGTTTTGTCTACATCAAATACTTAACATTTGCTTTTCTACTTTAACATGTTAATGCACTGTTGACCTTTATTTTTTATTTTTTTATTTTTTATAAAAATGAGCAGGTGTCGCTTATTATCTAGACACATTATTGATGCCCTTAGAATGAGACAATGATAATTATGTAATAATTTAATTAGTTTTTTGTATCATTCAACCCATTATTTTTTAAGTTTTATGTGATAAAATTAATGTAAAATGATATAAATATCATTTAGCAAAATATTATCCATGATTTAAAATAGGCGATATCTTATGATAAAATACCTTAATTTAAAAGACAAAGAGAATAATTTATACACGAAAAAACTTAAATAAAGAGTATATCCGAAAAAAAAATCAATTTTATTTTTTAAGATATTGAACATTTTGACCGTTGGCCAACTTAGTTGACGACCTCAACCGAAGTCTGAAACCACGGCTTGAGCGAAGGTCTAGGGAGGTGATTGTAATCTTATCGAGGATGGAGGAGGCTTTTGTAGTTAAAATTATTTGTCTGGGGTGTTTTTGACATCTCATGCAAGTTAGGGCTTGTCAAACAGCGGGTCAGAAGCTAATCGGAAGAGAACAAACGATAAAGCGCCACGTGGGCGTTTTGAATGGCTCCCTGTACCAAATCTGTTGACTGTTTTTTCCTGTTGACTTAAACGTGGCTGCTTTTTCATTGTCGTGCACGTGTTGGCCATCCAGCCGCACCCGCAGCTGCCACGTAGCTCTTCTTTTATCCTTTCTTTTTCTTTTCAATAGTCGTTGTCAAACAAAATTGGAGCCTGCGTTGCACACGTAATTTAAGTTCTATTACTGATTGTTTTTACATTAAAAAAATTATTAGATTAATTATTACAATTAATTTTTCCTATGCTTGTAATATTTACAGCATTATTGAAATAGTTTCATAATTAGATCAATTAAGACAGAAAATAACTAAAGCATGGCGTTTGAATTTAACTAATTGGGTAACAAAAAAAGTAAAATAATCAAATTAATTAATTAAATAGGCAAGGGAATGCTAGTACATGTATACAATAGAATCAGACAATTTAGGTTTTGATAATGCTTGTGCATGATTTTTTTATAATTTTAAAAAATAATAAAAGATAAATTTTTTTCTAAAATTTTTACGACCAATACAAGGCTTTAAGATAACAAATGAATTTTAATGACGAGTCTCGTCATCACATTTTCCTCATAAAAACATTTTCTCTTGATCGAGTCAGGTATGCATTCATCATTGAGGGAATCAAAATCTATTGTTAGGGCATCTTCAACACTTGAGCGGGCATCGAGTGTCAATTCAGGGGTTGAAGATGCCGCGGCAACATTTATAAATAAAAAACAAAAAAAAAGAAATGGGCGTTGAACGCTGAAAACTGTTTGAGCGCTACCTCAGCGCTATCAACCCCCCATTGGAGAGACCCTTATGTTAGTTTTCGAACTTAGTCTATTTATACACTAGTAACTATTTAAAGAAAAAACTATCCTTAAAATCTCTAAAATTGGGGACGGCCTGGAAACCTCGTTTAGGTAATTCATGCATTATCTTTTGTCAAAATAAAATATAACGATTAAACATGCAATTCAAATGTTAAAACTAAGAAAAATGAAAAAAAAATGAAGAGAATACAATGAAATAAAGGGAAAATATTAGATTATTAAATTGTTGCAATTACACTTTTATGCAACAATAATATTTATTATAGTACCAAATATTAGGTTAAATAGATGTAAATTAGTGCATACCAATCAAATGTTTCAAGTTCAAATTTTGAGTATAAAAAAAATTACATTATGAGAGCTATTTTCTTTATAACTCTATCATAGCTCAAACAATGATTAGTCTTCAGGTGCATATAAAATTTACTAGTCCAATGATATATGATAAAAATGTTAAAAAGCATTTATTCAATTAGTTGAATAATTTTATACAATTACTCAAGTGATTCCAATATACTTTTTTTAATAGAATTATTAAATATTTTTATATAAAATTAAGCCAACAATGATAACAGTTATATACCTCTATAAAATAATTTTAACTATCACGAAGTTGTGAAGCTAATGATAGTTAGATAAAATAAATCAAATTATTACTATTTTTCCTTGTCACAATTACTTTATTTATTTAATAAAATTAAAATAAAGTGTAATGGCCAATTTAATAATAACAAAAAACCAAATTTACATTCAAGTTAATTAAAAAATTAACAATTATTTGATTATTTATTTATTTTCCTTCGCTCGTCTGTCATGGTTTGCTGCGGTTGCAACCGGCTGATCTCTCACACCGGTTTAATAGTCACACGTGACCTTTGTCCTTTGCTTTTGCTGACAAAGTATCGAAATGACAAAAATAGCCTTATGAATTTCTCGAGTCATGTCATGTGTCCAACCTTTCATTTCATCATATGTTGTTTATAACAAATTAATTTTATATTATAACCTACAGGCCATCTTCAACGCCTATCCGCTCGGTGCAGACTGAGCGGATGGGCGTTGTGCCACCCTGTTACGATGACAACTTTTATAAAAAAATAAAAAATAATAAAAAATAGGCATTGAGCCCTTAGACTGTACCGATCGCTCAACGCCTAACATGGCTGATAGCGCTAAGGTGGCGCTCTATTGAGCGCCACCTCAGTGCTACCAACTGCGTATTGGTGATGTCCTAAGAATTTATAACCTAATGTCAAGTTTAAGTTTAATTATTACCTAATTATTTTTATTATATATTTTTTTAAATGATTCATCCAAAGGGACAGTACATTAAATAGTATAACATTATTTGGCATTTAAATTAAATCAAATATTATTTTATCAAAAGATGAACATCATAAAAATAAAAAATATTAATTGATTTAAATTCAGCATAGTTATTTAAATTAGCAAAATCAATTTTTTTTACTAGATGCAGGTTTGATTTCAACTAATAATTTTCTCTAATTTAATTTCCTGTAATTAAAAATTAAAATGATATATTACCCTACATTAATATTTTTATAGTCACTGAACCAAAGGAAACAATATAAAAATATTATTGTTATTAGTCATTAGATGTTCTCTGAAGCTTACCTTGGCACAACTTGTGAGGCTATTATGGTCATTTTGTTTGGTGTAAGCATATCTAATGAAGGCCGTCCCTCCCTTGACGCGTGGCTAGGTAGCTTTGCCGTGGCTTTAACCGGACGAACCGCACCAATGGCAACCGCAGCAAATTCTCAACGCTGTTCTTCACCTCCAGAGTGCGGGGCTAGAGAGAAAGGCAAGAAGATAGAGCAAAATCAACAAGGTTCAACGTCCCCAACTTGTTAGGCCCAAGGTTAGTTAGCTTTTAGCTTTTTCCATGGCTTAGATTTCAGTTTTTATTTTTTTATTATTTTATTATTTTTGATGTTACTACTTCATTTGTACTGTAACTTGATGCTATTTGCTGATTTTTTTCGAACACATTTGTACGTGTAATTGAAAGACATGAAATGAAGTTTGATGATGGTGAATGGATGTGATTTAGGGCAAAAAATGTGGAACATTTGAACAGTCAGAACATGGAATTTGGAACATGAAAGTTTAGGGGTTTAGGGTTTGCAAATGGGGTCTCTTCTTTTTGGTAAAAACATACTCACCTGCACAATGTGCTAAAATGTTGTCTGAATCAGCTATAATATGTGCAACAATAGATGGGTAAAGGAAAATTTCAGATTTGTGAAGAACTTATTGATGAAAATGGAATAACAACAATCTGAAACTGTAGTTGGTCAATCATGGTAGCATTATTAGTAGATAAGTGGCAGTAGTAATTGGAGAATTATATCGAAGTAGTGATTGTAATGGTAATTCAAACAGAAGATTTTAGTCTTGGCGAGTTTTAGTTTTTGTGCATTGTTACTCATGTGAAACATAGGCATATCTCAGATTGACTCTGTGGTTACCTGGTGGTAAAGACGTTTTGTGGTTAAGGAGTATCATTTTCTATTTGAATGGATCAATGTGTGTGGTATGAATTTAGAAAGAGAGCTCTAAGAACACATATGCTATACTCTAGAAGTCCCTCGACTTGAGAATTCAGCTCGGGATTGTGTATTGAACTATTAGTATTGAGCTCCTACAATGGGCATTGATATGTCTAAGTTGTAAATCTCAGAAAATGAATAGTTCGTTGAAATGGAAAATAGATTTATTGAGTATCCTGTCATTTCATTTGTTTGTCCTCTTTTCATTTTTTACCTCTTCAAACTATATGTCTTCCATTTTGCATTAAATTTCTCTGCGATGAGTGACTGATGGTGGTATTTTTCTTGATAGACAATGTTGTTTATTTTGTATTTGTTTTTAGCTTTGATTAAAAAAAAAAAAATCTTGTAAACTAATTCATTGGTTATGAATTTCATAGGATATATAAATCTGGAATGGAGGAAACTGAAACACCACAAAAATTGAATCTTGAAGAGGTAAAGTGCACTACTACCCCTGAAGCTAATAATGAGATCATCCCTATAATTGGTATGGATTTTGATTCAGAAGATCTTGCATATGAATTCTATAATCAATATGGTAGAACAAAGGGATTTAGTATTCGTAAAGATTGGGTAAATAAGAATAAAGATGGAGCCGTGAGGTCTAGAAATTTTACTTGCTGTAAAGAAGGACATTCTATGGCAAAAAAACAAAATAATGTGAAACATCCAAGGAAAGAAACAAGAACTGGCTGCAAAGCTC
Organism: Tinospora cordifolia; assembly: GCA_030144865.1. Taxonomy (NCBI): domain Eukaryota; kingdom Viridiplantae; phylum Streptophyta; class Magnoliopsida; order Ranunculales; family Menispermaceae; genus Tinospora; species Tinospora cordifolia. The sequence goes on along the minus strand of JAJIYU010007366.1, from coordinate 13,919 downwards.
ACATGACCATATCTTATCATCTTACTTCGGGTAAGTATCATATCAAGCATTTTGAAGATCAACATAACCATGAGCTTGTCCCTCCGAATAAAGTACAATTTCTAAGATCTCAACGAAAAATAAATTTAGCTCACGGCAGTTATGTTGATTCAGCTGAAAGTTCTGAAACAAAACCAAAGGAGACGTATGATTTTATGAGTAGGCAAGTGGGTGGAAAGGAGTATGTTGGATTTCTTCATTCAGGCTTGAAAAATTATCTTTCATCAAGGAGGAAAAGGCACATGAATCATGGGGAAGCGGGCAATTTGTTACATTATTTTCAAAAGAAACAATATGAAGATCCAACATTTATTTATGCTATCCAGCTTGACGTTGATGACCGACCCACAAATATATTTTGGACTGATGCAAAAATGGTGCTGGATTATCATCAATTTGGCGATGTTGTTCGTTTTGATACAAGTTCCAAGATCATTAGGGAGTGTCGACCATTTGCACCATTCATTGGAGTAAATAATCACAAGGAAACAGTGGTTTTTGGAGCTGTACTTTTGTATGATGAGACTATCGAGTCTTTCAAATGGATATTTGAAGCATTTGTTGGAGCTATGTCTGGGGAAAAACCTAAAACAATATTTACTGATCAAGATTCAGCTATGTCTAATGTTATTGCATCAATATTGCCAGAAACATATCATCGTATTTGTCCTTGGCATTTATACCAAAACGCTTTGAAGCATATTAACCATGTCTTCAAGGCTTCACCTTCATTTGCCAAGGATTTTAAGAGTTGCATTTATGATTACGAAGAGGAAGAAGAATTCCTGTACGCCTGGAAAGTTATGTTAAAGAAGTATGATCTTTGTGAAAATGAATGGTTAAGAGGAATCTTTGGGGAAAAAGAAAAGTGGGCATTGGTTTATGGAAGAGATACCTTTTGTGCTGATATGAAGAACACACAACTGATTGAGAATTTCAATAGTATCCTAAAGAAGTGTTTGAATCCTCAATTAGATATATGGGATCTTTTCTATCATTTTGAAAGATTATTGGACGATCTCCGATACAAAGAACTCAAAAATGATTTTGACATGACTCAGTGCATACCAAGAATGAAGGTGAATTCTATTTTGTTGATGCAAGCTAGAGATGCATACACCGCCAATGTCTTTGATTGGTTTCAAGAAGAATTTGAAAAATCTATGAATCTTGTGATAAACTCTTGCATGGAGAACGGGTCATCAACCATCTACAAGGTTAGCGTATATGGGATGCCTCAAGAGCAGACTGTTACATGTGAATCATTAACAAATGCAATAACTTGTAGTTGCAGGAAATTTGAGTTTGATGGAATCCTTTGTTGCCATGTGCTCAAGGTGTTTGAACGAATGAATATTAAGCTAATCCCAACTCAATACATCTTAAAGCGGTGGACGAAAGACGCTATTGCTAACAAGATGGAGAAATGCAGGGACAAAGCTAAAGTTGAAGATCCTAAATTGGCCGCTTTGCAACGGTATAAGGAGTTGTGTCAAAATGCAGTGAGCTTGTCTGCACTGGCGGCAGGATCTGCAGAGAATTACGATTTTCTCATAAGGCATCTTGAAGAAGCAAGGACGATGCTGATTAAAAAAAAGAAAGAATCCATCTGAAATTGTTCATCAAATGCGTAATCTTGGGAGTCTTTTAATTCATTGGAAGTATGCTTTGGTTAGTATTCCACACACAAAAGGGCTTCCTCTTTAACTTAACATGCTTGTTGTTTGGTGAGTTAGGAACCAGTAAATGAAAAGGCAACAAGTCTCTGAAAACTGCTTACCAATATGGACCTCATTAGTAACTCTTTTGCCAGGTATTTACTAGCTTATCTGAACTATTTCATTGTTAATGCTTTCTTTTCCTTTCCTTCAAATCAATTTAATATGTACACGCATGCTCATAAGACAGGCCATGAGTTTTTGGAAAGATTTTAGCAGTGACACCAATGCCTGAAGGATCAAATGATACAAAGTAAGCATTGTTGCTAGTAAGGTATATGTATATATGTGTGTGTGTGTGTTTTTTGCAGATTAAATGAAAACTTAAGTGTTAAGTTGATGACCTGAAAAGTATGATTTGTATTTGCAGGTATGAAATTTGAGTATGAATCTCAGGGAAATAATTTGAACCTGGAACTGTGAGAAGGCCAATGTAGAGTTGAAGGGTAGGAGGACATCTTCTTGGCCCCAAAAAGCTATTAATAAATAAATGTTTGGTGATATAAACGGAATGAAAATGGATAAGAGGCTTGAGGGATTTGCGGGAGGTAACAGAAATGACTCTATTTATGGGAGCTAACATCAGAATCATGCTTGCTTTTAGTAGTACATTATGATTAATGTTAATAAATGAATCAACTAGCCAAGGGAATAATCATAGTCATGATAAAATAATCAAATCCTTATGTAGTCTCGTTGTTGTTATTTTAATTATTATATTAATTAATTTTTAAAATATTTTTATAGCAACAACAATTTCAGGAGCTTGACAATGCCTACCTCAAACTAAGTTGTGGTAAATTAGTTTTCTCTCTCTCAATTTTTTTTTTTTTTTTTAACTTTATGCTACGTCTACGAGTTAGCTTCATTTGCCCTCAACACTAATCATTGTTGTAATTTTTTTTTTAATGCTAAGAGCTTAAACTCGAGACTTTTAGCTGAGGAATACTGAGTGTCATTCAATCAATCCAACTTTTATTGAAAATATATATTTGTATATATGTTAGTATAAAAAGTTGTTAAGCTTTTAGGTGCATAGGATAATATTGAATTATAATATACAAAGTAATTTATTCCATTTGTTTATCATTTTAATTATATATATGTATATATATATATATATATATATATATATATATATATATATATTGAATTTCTTTCAGGTGTTTTGTTTTATTGGTAAATAAAAGCAGAAATTGTTTTCAGAATCATTTTAACCCATATATGCTTTTTCATGTTTTTATGTTTTAAAATACAAAAAACGGGTATTTATATCACAAAGCAATTTATGATCTGAATAATTTTTTTATCAAAATTTTTAATAATTTTAACAAGGCCATGTCAAATATTATAAAGTTTTTTATTTTATTTCTTCATTTGAGTTGTGAAGAAACACTTGTTTAGAAAAAAAAAAATATATATATATATATATATATTAAAAATAATATTTATTCTCATATGGATTAATTTAACAATTATACATTTATACAATTTATTTTAAATATTAAATGCTATAACATATAATTTATTTATTTATTAAATAGAAATTATTATATGTTTTATTAATTTAATAATTATAAATTTATATTATCACATTTAACGTTAAAAATAACATTTTAAAATAAAATAAATCAAAAAGGGGTATAATATTAATGTGATTGCCAAACCAAGACTTTTTTCAAATAATGTAAAATAAATAAATTATTTTAAAAATATATAACTGATGAAAGTTATACATAATTTACCCAACTTTCAATAGTGCATTGTCACATGCGTGTCCACCTGGTGGATTTAGATTTTTGTCATGTCCATATATGAAGTCATTTTTTTTAAAAGACATATTTAGTGTAAATGACCAAATTTATCAAGTTTGCAGACAATTTGGGAGAAGTTTTTTCGCGATACCACTTCCAACAAGTTTCTGCTTACTATGGGCAATTCGAGAGGGTTGTCTCTCTCTCTATTCATTTATCACTTTTATAGAAGAGTAATAAAGGACATACCGAGATTTAAATGAAAACTATCCAAATTAAACTCTGTAAGGTCTATTGGAAGTTAATCAATGTTTGGTATCAAAACCACCTTGACGAACTAGTTAAATTTGAAATAATTTTAGTGCTTCATGCATGCACTTGCCTCATTAACCTTTTTAAACATTTAAAAATAATAATATTATAAATTAAATCTCATTGGGTTTTAAAAGCATTTTAATCTAATAATAAATTGGTGACAATGAAATAATGTTGCGAGCACAGTTAAATAAATTTCACCAATATGTTATAAAGTTTATAACCATCTTAATCTCTTCAAAATTTTCCAGCTACCCTCCATATTTTTCCAACCCTTTTCTAAGAAAAAAAATTATATTGACATATTTACAAATAAAATTCATCAAACCATACTTCAATGTCTGATCTACTTGTAATGAGCTGCCAGAGATCTGTCATACAATGGAATGCACACAAAAACAACGCGAATTGCGCTCTGATTTTTACTACTTTCATGAGCAATAGAAGGCAACCAATATTTCAATTTCAAGTATGTTTTCTTTAACATAAACATCCAAGGTGTTAAATATACATATATACATAAAACCTTATCAGTCTTCCAAAAACTCAACAAAATTTCTCCATAAGTGCATGATAGTATCACGAAAATAATAATAATCCTTAACCGCCTTTTAACTAATAATAATACTAATAGTGATAAACCCTTTTGCAGAGTTATGCATATGCCTTAGGTTCTTTGTATCTTCCTTTTCCTTCCACCGTTTGTTTGGATTTGACACAAGGCAAAAACCAAGAAAAAGCATTCAATTTTATGGTTGAAAAAATTTGACTACATATATATTGTTATTACTTATTGAGTATCAAAGGTCGGAGAATTCATTGTAATCATTTTGTCATTTTTTTTTCAATATTATTTTAGATATGAATTAGTCTTGAAACATATGCTTTAAGAATTGAATAAAACCTAACATATGTAGCATTTCAATAGCATAGTTCTTATTATTATTTTTTAATTCTATTTCAACAAACTTTTTTACTTTCTAAAGCTTCAAATCAATTGGTATTTTTCAATTTTGCTTCTTTAGCTATGGCATCTTATTTTACTTTAGGTAAAGACAACAGATTTATGCTTTCAAATTAATAAAAAGAACACTATTACAAAGTTATAAAACTTTAAAATCTCATTGAATAACAAATAAGGAATTAATATATATATATATATATTGCAAGAAGATTATATTGAATTTCATTAATGATCTATTAATAAGTCAAGCTTGAAATTTAACATGTTTGTACATGACTTATATTTACATAAATAGGTAGGTTAGTGAAGCAAATAGACAATTTGGTATGCTATTAGATTGTGAACCAATCAATTGAACTCATTCAGAGCATTATTTGTTTCATAATTACATTAACCAATTAAAATATAAAACAAGAGAAAAACAAGGCAAAAACCAAGAAAACATGCTATTTGTAGACAAAATAAAAGCAAGAGACTGCTAAGTAATTATAACATCTCTTAAAAAGTGATATTTGCAATACTAAACAATGTTGTTATAGATTTTATTTTAGGTCATTGTTGCAGCGGCCTTTTCTAAAATTATGCGTGAATACTAGCTCATAAACAATGGACAATAGATCAAATTCATAATAACAATACCTGAACATCCATCTTGCTTATCCAAAATTTATTTGAAATGTATTTATACATAAGTAAGAAAGCATGTTGAGCATAAAGGGAAGAAAAACATCTCAACATCACACGCAGTTGGGGCAAAATTGCATTCTCACTATACACATAGCACACACAAATGCATTCTCAATATACATCACAAAGATCATAAAAACATCATAAACCTCTTTTCAATAACATAGCTAGGGCAAAATAGCATTCTCAACATACAACAAAATATAGGCAAGGGGAAGAGATAGTTACAGCAAAAACTATTGAAAGACGTCAGCGATGATAGTCTTAATGGCTACGACAAAAAATAGCTTGTGTCTTTATTGTTGTTGATAGGTTTTTAAGGTGATGGAGGAACGACCACCGCTTCACGACGACGGTAGCAAAGGGCGACGGAATGACGACGAGCCTTTCATGATGATGACAATTAGGGCAAAAATCGATTGAACGAAGGTGTTTTTGAGCGGAGGCATTTTCTGCAAGTGAATTATAGGTTTTAAGGAGCAAGTAGAAGCGCTTTTGAAAAAACGCCTCTGCTTTTTTGTTAAAACCTAGGACACGACTGATTGGGCTCAGTGGAGTTATTTTTACAAAAAATGTATCTTGAAGGCAATAAAAAATATATTAACTATTGGAAGCATTTTTACAAAAAAAAAAAACACCTCTTATGTGGATACATCAGAAAATGTGGGCTCACTAAATCACCACGTGGACACATATGTGGCACACAGGTGGCAAAATAATGTTGAAAGTTAGATATATTTTATATAATTTTGAGGAGTGAGTTATTTTAAAAATAATTTATTAAATTTATATCATTAAAAAAATCCGCCAAACCAAGCCCTTTCTCAACGCTTGCCCGGGAATGGCGGGCAGCAAGGGCAGTTTATTCTGTGGGCCCTCACCACATTGGGCCCCACGCTCCCGAAGAGCTCCAAAGATCAACCGCCGTCGCATCTTCGCCTACGTAATCTCTCTCTCTCTTTCTCTCTCTCTCTCTCGCTCTCTCTCTCTCTTTCTCTCTCACACATTTCTCTTTTTGTATTTTCAATATTTCCACCCAATTCCTGTTTTTTTTTCGGTTCTCTTTAGGGTTCCTCTGAAGAGGTTTCGGTTTCAACGTTGTTCTTTACAATTATATCTTAAACTTTTGCGTCTCTTTTTCGGTTTAGTATTTCCGCAGCCAGATTTCGGCGATAATCTCACCGGTTTAATTTTTCAGTCGGATCGGTTGCTTTGCTCTCTGCGATTCGATTTTTGCGGCGTCTCTTTGTTTCGAATTGGTGGACGAGCTCGCAATAGTTTCGGATTTCGGAGTTGTGTGATCCATTGTGTTTGATGGCGTTGTTGGTTTCTTTGGACTTTGCTAGGGCAGTGTGAATTGTGAGATCGCCGGCGTTTTTTGTGAAGCATCGTCGGAGGCATTTGGAGATCCGGCTTGAGACGCATTTGGATCCGTTTGATTGGAGCTGAAGGATCCTTGACTGCGACGTGGAGAATCCCTGTTGGATCAATTTGAATGGATTTGTCGTGATGGATGGTGAGATTGAACGAGCCAGTGCGATTTGCTTTTGAAAGTTTGAAATTAGAGTGTGGATCCGTTTTGAATTAGGTATTGAGATGAAGACGCTGGTTTTGGGTGTGAATAGTTGTCAGTTAGTTGCAGAATTGTGATCTTTAGGGTTAACAACGCGGAGGTTGGGTGGGGGGAGGGCGGGATTGTGTGTGGGTGTTGTATAAGTAAATTCTGGATTGGAAAATGTACTCTTCGGGGACAGATTCTGTGCTGGCAAGCAGTACAGTTGCAGATGTTGTGCTGATTCCGACGACATTTGTTTGGCCCTACGGTGGTAGACGGGTTTTTCTTAGTGGCTCTTTCACCGGGTAATGGTTGATATCTTAATTAGTCATTTTCTTCTTTTTTTTTGTTCCTTTTTTTTCTCGAGTTGTTTAGGATTTATGGGAATTTTCTCTTATCAACTTATCAAGTTGTCTCTTAAAATTATAGTGTCTGACTAATGGTATATGGGAGTTATGTTTTTTGGTATTTCTTTCGTTTTTTACGTGCTTCGTGCTAGATGGTCCGAGCATTTGCCCATGTCCCCGGTGGAGGGTTGCCCAACTGTGTTTCAGGCCATATACAACTTAACACCAGGGTATCATCAGGTTAGTGCGTTTTTTTACCTTTTACTGCTTATCAAACGTATTTTAGCTTCCCTTAGTCGAACAACTTGGTATAGAAAGCTAGTATTTTCGAAGTTTCATAATCTATATAGCTCCATTGGTTTTTGTTTCTGTTTTTTCATGTTTGCGGATAGGAAGTGAGACTCCCATTGTAGATAATATCTTTGTTGGTTCTTTATGATTATAACTTTTAGAGATCCATTAATTTTGCTGTGGTGAAATGACATGGATAATGAAGTGCTAAAGATTAGCACACTCCAAACAAATAGTGGAGCAGAAATGGTTGTCACATGTACACAAATCCATTGGAGACCATGGTTAATATGTTAACTAGAATCTTCTTGTTCTTAATATGGAAAATCCTCTAGGAGATGGATTGGTAAACATATATTGATCCAGAGTGTGTGGTGATATATGTTTAGTTAGAGGCCAGAACAATTTATCAAGTACCCTGACTAAAATAGTAAACTTATCAAATGGTTGGAACAATCTTAATTTTATGTTCTGTTAACGAATTAAATTAGATGAGTCTAATTTGCAGAAGAGAAATGTAACAACTCTATTTTTTTCTTTTCAAAATTTTTTTTTTACTATATAACGTGCCCTTACAAAGTATAGAATTCAACCTTGTAAACAACTATTGGACCTTGATTGGAAGAATTAGACGTTCTTTTTATTTCCACTTGCATTTGGGAGATCTTTTGATAAAACTAAATGTGTAATTTTTTAGTTTTTGTGATTTTAGCAGCTTTTTTTTTTTAAAATTATTTTCCCTTCACATGCAGTTCAAATTTTTTGTTGATGGGGAATGGAAGCATGATGAGCACCAACATTGTGTGGCGAGTAACTATGGCATAGTGAACACTATCTTGATAACTCGGGACCTTGATCCCGTTCCTTTATTCTGTCAAGAGCCTGACTCAGTCCCTGCGATATTTAATCCAGAGGCGCCTGGCTTAAGATCCAACATGGATGTCGACAATGATGCTTTTCAACGAGTGGTAAGTCTATCTTTAGTGGCTTCAGTGTTTGTTCTAGCTTTTTATCTTTATTTATGACTACAGTACTTTTTAGAGATCGATGTTAGTTGTGATAGAAATGTTTCCCTCACACATTCACAATCACTTGGACTACTATGCTTGTGGATGTATTCTTGCAAGTCTCTTTTTCTATCCTATTTATTTGATCTGGTGTTTCATAGAAACTTAAGATACCTGATTTCTTTAGTGACAAATTTTGTTCAGATATGAGCCTCCCATAGTGGTTAATGTAACCATTTGCTCACCCTTTTTTAGACTAATAAAGCTTCCATGCATCTGATTACTCTTCTTTCCTTTTTTTTTCCCAACAACTAAACAATGTCTGTTCTCTTCAAATAGAGAGAAGTTGTAAGCATTTCTTTCACTTCAATATTTTCTGTAGAACTTGTTTACCTATTATAGCATAACACAAGAATTAGAAGCAATTCTAAATAGAAAAAAAATAGCATTAATGAGATCATAAGATTTTGTGTGTTAACAGATGAACTTAACTGTCAAATAACTTTTTGATTATGTTAGAAGTTCATTCTATATCTTTCCTTCCATATACTTCTCCATAACTGGTGCATCTCCAAAGCAACCTTGCTATGATCAAGTCAACAGTCGGTCCACTATATAAGAGATTTAGAAGAAAGGATATGAACTAGCTAGAAATAGCTGGATGCTTTCTTAAACTATTTAAACATGAAACTAAAACCAAGGATGACATTATGCTGACTATGAAGGTACTCAAACATTTACTTGTAAGTGAGACATCAAGGGTGTGATTGGTATAAGAATTTTTTTATGAGAAAATAGTATTTTCTTGAGAAGATAACTTTTGAGAAAATCTATTTGAGAAAAATTCTCATAGTTGTTTGGCTGGACATGAGAAAATTTTCTTATAGTTGGTAATTAATTATTTGTCGAATTATATAATTTTAAGTTCTTCAGATTTTAATGTAAAAAATTTTTCTCAACTCCTAACTAAGAATATTATAACTGAAAATTGTGTGATTTCCATGTTTGTTATTTGTTTGTTCCATTTTGCTCCTTTCTTCTGCATTCCACACGAAAGATAGGGTTGCAATGTTATTTGCATAAAAAGGTTAAACGTTTTACCTTTATCAATGTTGCATTTAAGAGCCAAGCTGAGAATGGAAGGAACGGGAGGAGACACCGGAAGGGGACACGAAACAAGAACAGATACATGAAAAGGAACGGGGGGAGGAGATTTGGCAAAAAAAGAAAACAGAATGGAGGATGATCGACATTCTACGATCAAGGAATGAAATTGTATGACGCAGGTGCAACAGTAGCTAGAAGAAAGGAGATGGACAATGGGGGAACAAGATATACAGACGGGAAGGGTGGACATGAATGACAGAGGAGGTGGAAAGACGTTGAATACCCATACGTGGAAAAAACAACGTGGAAGGATGTCTTGTTTCCCACAACGAAAAAGGATGATGACGGTTGGATAATGGTCCAAAGGAAGAAACAAGACAAAAGAGATTTGGTAAAACACCGACCTACAAAGCTGGTTACTAGTTACCAGTTACAAAAAAAAGCATATTCTTCCTCGTGACAGTCAAATGAGTAAATGCAATGTTACGAGAAAGACGAAGGGTGAATGGGAGTATATAATGTTTCCAAAAAAATATAAATACTTCTCGTTTTGCCATTCTAGAGATTCGCATGAAGTATTAATAAAGGAGGATACCCAGAATCAATATCACATAGCAGTGACAAAGGAGGCTTTGTAGTGCGTGAAAAAGAATTTTGAGAAGGCTATTAATGACGGAGGGACAAAATAGCAAACGAAGGTTTTTAGAAGTTTTGCCTATAGCCTAATGATGGATGTGTTAGTGAACGAAAGAGGAAGATGCCTCAAGTTAACTAAGATGCTACAAGACCAACATGAGAGTGTGGTTATTCCTGAGGAGCAGATGACGGAAGCGTGGAGAAACCTCTGGAAGGCATTGGATCTAGTGGTTAAAGAAGTGGCGGAGCGCCAAGCGAAAGAGGAGGAAAAGGACCGAAAGCTAGAACAAAGGAAGCAGCGCGAGGAGAGCAGCCTGATGCATGAAGAAAGAGAAAACAAAAACAATGGACACTGGTGTCGCGACAAGGAAGGTGGGAGAAGACTTATGAGGTACGTTTAGGAAGGGCTTGGAAGACAGAGGAAGACGAACCAGAGCTCATCTTCTGCGACAAAGTTCATCATCATTCGTACACATTATGAAACCCCATGGAAGGTCATTGAAAGATCGATAAGGCAGATGCTGAAGAAGGAAATTTACATTCAGAGGTTGGATGTGGCCACCGGATGATACTTTGCCAAGAAGATGAAGGCATAAGAACATTACGGGCGGAGAAGTACATGACCCTCCTCAGAGGCTTCTATATTGATGAATGGTTGGAGGAAATGGTCTCCTTGGGAACAAAAGTAGCATGCTGGAACAGTTGGATGGGGGTCGAAGGGATCACATTGGAAAATTGGAATATCTACACATTTGGAAAAATTGGTGAGGCGTGTGGGGGCTTGCTGGACGTTGCAAAAATGACCAGCTCAAGTTCGTCAATGGAGATGGCTTTCCTCTGTCTTCGTGGTTATGAATCAGGATTCATGCTGAAAGATTTTGACATTTACGATGAGTGAGCAGTTCAAGAACTCCGGCTAGTTGAAGTTGAGAGAAATTAGGGCATGGAGATAAAAGAACTAAGGACACAGGTATTGGAGCAGTTCACCGAAAACCATCGGGGATGACTGCTGGAAGTGGGACGATGGCGGTACGGTGACTGGAGAAGTGAGGAGGTGGCAATCACTAGCAGTGACGAGGATGATGTTGACTCCGAGGTGGAGGCATAGCTAGCAGACTAGGAAGTCAGAGCATGCGGCGGGGTGGATGATGAGGTCAGAAGAATTCATAATGACGGGTCAGAGGCCAATAGCCAAGTGTCGTGCCACAAGGGAGATCAGTATGCATTTAATGCAAAGACAGATCATTGTTTTGGCGGTCAAGGAAACTTTAATCCATCTCAAAATCAAGGAAGTGGATTAGACAAATTGTATCAAGAAGAACATACCCATATCCCGTATTGGGCCAAGAAAGATGGACCCAATGGAAGTGGGCCTCGCAAAGGAGATAGTTTGGGTAGGCCGAAAAAAGATACAAATGTGGACAAGCCCAACAGAGAAGGAAACAAAGTAATGGGCTGGAATTCAAAGAGGAAAGTGGACAGACCAATCGTTCAAGTTTATAGTTGGGCCAAAAACAAACAAAGTCGAGATAAGATGGGGATTTTGGCCCAGTGGGAAGCTCGAAATGAAGGGTGGGAGTTGGAATCAGACACTGACTCGGACTCTTATGACTACTTGATTACGAGTGAGTCGGAGAAGGTGCCAGATACCCCTCACATGGAAGTAGGAAGAGGATTGAAGCACGGGGCTGAGCAAGGGACACACCACGACCAAGCCAAGATGCGTAACCTTCACTCACTCTACTCTCCTTCTTCTCCCCTCTTCACCTCTTCTTTTCTAAATAGCTCGGACTCAGAGATTTCGAGCTACAGCCCTGCAACAACTAAGGAAAGTTACGACAAAAGATTACATCCATATAAAGACAAATCAACCCACATAGGCGATCTTGCGGAGGGGGAGAAGGAGATGATTGGAACACAAAACTACAACATGTTGATGAAGGATGGCTAAGAGGCAGAATATGAAAGAGTTAGAGACTTCTTGCAAGCCATCAATTTTGCAACTCATTGTGGCACAGTGAATGGTGGGTGAGGTCATATGGATTTTCAGTCTCCATGAAGATTTTAAGCTGGAACGTTAGAGGGTGTAGGTCCAAAGAAAAAAGGCAAGCTATCCGTCGTATTATAGGTGCCTCCCATGCGGATCTCATATGTCTGCAAGAGTCCAAAAAGGAAGTGGTTGACCTTTCCTTGGTCTCAGAGTTATGGAAAAAGCGTTTCGTCGACTGGGTGGAGCTTCCAGCTGTAGGATCGGCAGGGAGAATTATTATTATGTGGGATATTTGAAGTATGTCGGTTCAGAAAATATAGGAAGGTTCTTACTCCATTACCATGGAAATCACTACAACAAATAAAGAGATTTGGTGGTATGTAGCGGTTTATGGCCCGTGTGATGATAGAGGTCGCAAGGACCGTCTAACTAAACTAGTAGCTGCTTCTTCTCATATTAATGGCCTGTGGTGCATTGGAGGAGACTTTGACATGGTTAGAAACATTGGGAAAAAGAAAAATTGCAGCTTTACGAAGGGTGCCATGAGAAATTATGAAGACTGGATTCACGATATGCAGTTGTACGGACCAGAGATAAGAAATCTGTCCTACATTTGGAGTAACGACAGAACCTCTCTGGCCTCGTCTAAGTTGGATAGGTTCCTTTGTAACGATAAGTGGATAGACAGATGTAGGCTACAAAGAGTGTGGGGAATGCAAACGATAGCTTCAGACCATTGGCCCATCATCCTAGATACCGAGGAGACCAAATGGGGACCGGTGCCTTTTAGGTTTGAGAATGCATGGCTAAAAATTCTAGAGGTTAGAGAATTAATAAGAAAGGAATGGGAGAATGACCCTAACAGGGGATGGACAGGTTATAAATTTATGCTAAAACTTCAAAATTTGAAGCAGTGGAGAACTAGCCAAGGCATTGGGGATCAGTCTCTGCAAAAGACTTGATGGAGAAGTTGGAAGCTCTGGACAAAAGAATAGAGATGGAAGAGGGTCCAAAATTGTGGGAGGAACGAAGACAGTTGGTAGGGCAAATTATAGCTCTAGAAACTAAACAAGAAAGGAAATGTTGACATCAGGCTAAATTGCAGTGGGCCAAAGAAGAAGACGTTTAATACAAAGTTCTTCCACAAAGTTTTGTCCCTTCAAAAGGCCAAAGCAACTATTACAAAGTTAGAAGATCGAGAAGGCAACCTGATAGAAGAAATGGAGGATGTCCAGCAGTTGATCACATATTATTTTGATCAGCTGTTTCAAAAGAACTCTGGACGGAAATGGGAAGTTGAAGGATTACAGTGGAATCGAATTTCTGAGGAAGAAAGCGCCTGGATGGAGCGAGACATTGAAGAAAAGGAGATAAAAGCAGCTGTCTTTAGCTGCGAGGGCAATAAAGCTCCGGGACCAGATGGCTTTACCATGCACTTCTTCCAAAAGGAGTGGGAAACAATCAAATAAGATATTTGTGAAGTTATGAAGGAGTTCATGGTGATGCGGT
>JAJIYU010007365.1:0-19279 GCA_030144865.1 Tinospora cordifolia | reverse complement strand
AGTTTGATCATATGCTGAATTTATTTATTTTAGTTTCATGTTTTGAAATTTATTTTATGATTTTAGAATATGTGATTTAACAAAGATGATGGTGATAATAACCACGTACCAGGCTCAATGGTAGCAGATGAGGAATGAACTAGGTACTTAAGCCCCAGGTCCTAGGTTCGAATCTCTGCGGAGGCGAAGGAAAACCTCTAGGGCAGGGGACAGTACCTAGTGAGTCACAGCCGCCATGCGGCCGCCACACGGTGTAGGTCCGGAGGGACCGGTGGGCCCGGTGGGGTGTGACAACACATGTACATGGTTGGGCCGATTTTGGGTTAAGTGGGTGTAGGTGTACACAATCAAGTGAAGTTGTATATGGAATCATGTCTCATGGTTTCTAGACCATATAAAACGTCTACTAATGTGGGCTTACTAAATCATTTGCATGGGATATGAGATCATTTTACAAGGATATAAAAAAGAAAACATTCCATAAAGCTTTGGGTAGGGTGAGGGTACACATGATCATGGTGTTCCACTCATGTGACTTGCACATGCTTAGGGTGGCCATTACTTCATGGGTTCAGAAAAATTAAATAAAAATTAATATCTTCTTATTTACAAGGAATTATGATTTATAACCTCTAGTTTTGGAATCACATGAAAAAAATCAAGAATTTCAATATATGGTTTGGCCAAATTGGTTTTCATTTACTTTCCTTATTTAGAACCCACTAAAGGCACTATGAAATGAAAATCTAAATCTTCGCTAGTTGTCCTGATTTTTGGATATGTTGTTTATTTCGGGAAATAAAAATAACCCAAAACTAATGGGATGACATGAACTAATAAAATAAACAACATATCCAAAAATCTAGACAATTGGCTAAGATTTGGATTTTCATTTCATAGTGCTTTCATTGGGTTTTAAATAAGGGAAGTCAATGAAAACTAATTTGGCCAAACCATATATTAAAATTCTTAATTTTTTCATGTGATTCCAAAACTATAGGTTATAAATCACAATTTATTACAAATAAGGAGATATTAATTTTTATTTGATTTTGGTGAACTCATGAAGTCATGGCCACCCTAAGCATGTGCAAGTCACATTAGTGGAACACCATGATCATGTGTACCCTTACCCTACCCAAAGCTCCATGGAATGTTTCATTTATTTGAATCCTTATAAAATGATCCCATGTCTCATCCAAATTATTTAGTACACCTACATTAGTAGACATTTTATATGGTCTAGAAACCATGAGACATGATTCCATGTACACCCCCACTTGATTGTATACACCCACACCCACTTAAGCGAAAATCGGCCCAACCATGTAAATGTGTTGCGCACACATGTGAGCAACCCTATTTAGATAGTTTCCTAGAACCAGGATGAGCATCTTTGACTATTATATGGTGTCCCCTCAAATCTAATAGTGTACACCCCCATGCTTGATGTCTAAGAAATAAGAAAATAGGAAAGTATTTCGTGTGTGTTTGTTTGATGAGAAAACAAGGAAATCAAAAAAGAAAGTTGTCATCAGAACATGTGGAATGTACCATTTGAATTAGAATATGATTTAAACCTCTTTTGTATTCACATATAGTTAGGAAACAAGATTGTACTCATATCTTTTGAATTACAAAGCCATAGTGGTTCCACTTGACAACCATGAACATACTTGCCCTCTTTATGCAAACCATCCCCTCTTGTTTGGAAACTTGCCCAAACTTTGTGAGCTGCACAAGCTGCCCAAAACTGACCAAGATGTCCCCTTAGTGCACTTGATCATCTATATAAACCCCCTCACGCTCTCATTCTTCTCATCCCACATCAAAGAGTTGACACTTCCCTTTTTGCTTGTTCTAAGCCCTCTTCTTGGCATCTCTTCTCACTTTTCTTGTGTTCACAAGTGAGAAACTTTAATTTCAGTATTCTAGTGACTTTTTTTGAGTGCTTTTGTTGGTGTTTGAAAGTTCTTGAAGTTCTTAAAGTGGTAGATAAGGGGAAATTCTACCGGATTCGATAAGAAACTCAAATTGAAGTGGAAGGGATTTCTAGAACTTCTATCTTGTTATTTCAAGTTCCTAGCATATTTGTGCATGTTTAATTTTTAGTTTTAGCATGATTGATCATATTTAAATTTTAATGTAGCATGTTGCATATTTTTAATCATTCATGAATCACACCATGCCTAGAAACCATGCTTAGATTTGCTTTTAAGTTTTTAAGCATGCTATGTGTGTTTCCATGCTCTCTTAAGTGTTTAATAATTCTGAGATTTCATATTCTGATTTATTATCATGATTATGTGATTTTAAACATGAGAAAATGAAGATAAGAACCACGTACTGTTATAGTGACCCGTATGGGTGCTATAGGTGTTCTTAACACATGCTTGGAGTGTGTGGTTGCAAGGTGCAACTAAGAGATACTTAGTATGTGACATTTAATGAAAAGTAACAAAGAAATGTATTTTCACCATAAAGAGGGGTATCTAAATTGAGAACATCAAGGGAGTAGACCCGCTTTAAGTCATAACGTCAACTTGAAACCAACTTGTTGTGTGAAACTCTTAAAGTATGAAAGTATGTGAATTTTGATGTGTTAGTGATTTGAAATAGTAAGTTAGTTGTTTGATGAATGATCCACTAGACTATGTGCTCACCCCTCTCTTTTTTACATTTTCAGGAACTTGAATTTGATGGCAATGGAAATCTAATAATAGTTATTATTGGAAAGTTTTTCTTTTTTTCAATGTAAGGGCATGTAGCCCACTTTAGATTTATTTGACTTCTGCTAAATTTTTATTTTAAAATTTTGAGTTGTGTACTCTTGATTATGTATTCGATAATGTACTTCTTTATTTTCTTTAATAAATAAAGAGTTAGAAATATTCATTTTTCTACTTGTAATGCCTTATTGAATTTAAAATTGATCAAATTGGATGAGGCACTTATGAAAGGTTCAATAAGAGCTAGAATAAAGGAATTGAAATACAAGTTGTGCACGTGTAAATGTAACATGGGACCCAACCCGCCTTGTAGTTGAGATTAAACCTATTTCTAGGGAGTTGGGGTGTTACAAAGGTGGTATGGTATTAGAGCCTAGGTGTTAGTTGCTAGGCCAAAATTAAAAAGTTTCCTCTGATACCAAAGGTGGTATCAAAACCTAGGCTTTAGGTACCTTGGGCTAGAATTAGAAAGTCAATTAGTAGTTGTTTGATTAGAATTAGAAACTCTAACTAGGGTTTCGCATTTAATTGAATTGATTATTAGAATGCCCTACCTGTTATTTTGAAATTGAAAACTATTTTTGAAACTGTTTTGAAAAAAAATAAAGATGTATTTTAAAATGTTTTGTTTGGATACAAAGACTATAAGGTGAGCTGATAGTAGGTAAGCCTTGTCCCATGTAAAGTTAAACATTGAAAGGGAGGTGGGTTATCCTGTCCTAGAAAGCCTGATTGCTAAGTAGACTTCAGTCTTGCTGCCTGATCTTGATGTTGTCCCACCAGCTTGTACGAGTCGTCTAAGTTGAAGAACACCTTTACTTTCTATAAAGAAAATTAGAAGGCAAAAAATTAGGGCCAGAAATTGACTATAAGTTGAAAAAGGATGCTAAAAATGGTGTCTTGATTAGACAAAAGGTTGTGAGTCAACCAAATTGAAACCCTAGGTCTAGGGGAATGACCTTATGTAAAACATGGGTGGACCAATGGATCAAAAGCATAAAACATTAGGACATAGGTTAGAAACTAAAAATGTATGAGAACTGAATCATGTTTGTTCAGGACACGAGATCGAAAAGATTCTATGAATTTGGTTTCTATGTAGTATGGGACGCATAGGAATTCGGGGTCATGGAGGAAGCGTGGACTCAGAGAATGATGGACCATGTTTGGTGAATGATTGATAACTTTGCTAGAGTTTGTTTCTCTATACTTGGCTGGTATGGGAACGGTCAGGTATAGTGGGCTCAGGAAACCTTAGTTATCGAGACATTTGCGAAATTATTTGGGGTGGCAATTTTCTAAGTGAATGTATAAGTAGAAGGCTAGAGTGGTATGAGACACTTTAACCTGGCAGCTTAGATGGAAGGATGAAACTTTGCTATGCTAGTGGGAAATTGCCTGATTATTTGATTGCTCGAAAAACATGTTTGAATTGTTTACATGTACGTCATATGAAACCTAATCTTGTACCCAAGAACAAAACCATCCTATAAGCATAAACTATTAGGCCACTAAACAAATCGCAAACCTAAAAACTTGAATCTAGAGTCATGATAGTACAAACAAAATGAAAGGCTAGGAAATATGAACTCAATGAATGAATATGGATGGGACAACTATCTTCTCAAGTCTGTAAAAACATTTTGTATCCTGAGGATAATGGAAGTTAGGTTGTGTGCCCTAGATTATGATTTTCTTAAATCTTTTAATGTCATGCCTTATCGAATACTAAAATAGCTTTTGACTTGGAGACAATGGTTAGATCCAAGAGATACACTACCAGAGCTACCCCATGTGGCAGTGACGTCTTAAAAAAACCCTAACACTAGAACTCAACCTAGAACAAAGGTTGAGGGGGAAGAATAAGAGGCTTGGGAATAGAAATGATCAAGGGACTTAAAAGAAAAGTAAGAATGGTGGGAATGCACCACAGAGATAGGGGCAAAATAAGGACGAGCCAAGGGAGCAAGCAAAGAGACAAGGGTTGTGCTATGTGTGTAGGCAGAGAGGCCATATAGTAAGAAATTGCACGACTACATCAACTCAGGCTCCCCAACAACATCAGAACAATTAGGGGAGAGGTTAGAACGGTTGTCCTCAAGTCAGGCAACAACAACAAAACACCAATTATGGGCAGAACTAGGGTCGTGGTTAGAAGTAGGCTAGAATGTTTGTTGTTGAGATGCAAGAAGACCTAGTCCTTGTAGAGGAAGGTATGTTCCTATTATTCATGTTGCTGTGAAACTATTGTTTGACTTAGGTGCCTCAAAATCATTATTTCTAAGAAATTAGCTAATAGGTTATAACTTGTGATGAAAACACTACCCATAACTTTGAATGTGTCCACACCAATAGGGACCACTGTGACTTCAAAAAGAACGTGTAATTGTGACCTAAGGTTTGGGGATAAACTATGGCTATGATGTAATCCTGGGAATGGGTTGGTTAGACTAGTACCAATCCCAGATAGATTGTCCTACGAGACGAATGATCATAACCCTACCTTATGGGGAAACTTATAGAATCAATGGGGATATGTAGCGACTATGGAGGAGTCCAACCTTAGCCATGATGAACTGCTTAAGGCAGAAGAATTAGTTCAAGAAACTCTTTGAAGAAGAACCTGTTGAATTAAAGAGAATCTAAGACCTAGAAATGGTTAATGTGTACGAAGATGTGTTTGCAGATGACTTACCCAGACTACCACCTGCTAGAGAATTAGAGTTCAAGATTGAACTTCACCTTGCAACCAACCCTATAGCCATACCTCCTTACAAAATGGCACCAATAGAACTAATTGAGTTGAAGTCTCAACTCGACAAGCTCCGAAAGAAAGCCTTTATCAAGCCGAGTGGCTCGCCCTGGGGAGCTCCTATACTGTTCGTGAAGAAGAAAGATGGTTCCATGAGAGTATGTGTGGACTACCAGAAGCTGAACGAAGCTACAGCAAAAAAAAAAAAAATTAAGTACCCCCTACCAAGGATTGATGATCTATTTGATCAATTGAGAGGAGCCACTTATTTCTTGATGATTGATCTTAGGTTGGGTTATCATCAATTGAGAATCTGGGAGACTGACATATACAAGACATCCTTTAGAATGAGATACATACACTTTGAGTTCACCGTGATGCCCTCTGGTTTGACCAACACCTCAGTAACATTCATGGATTTAATAAACTGAGTGTTTAGACAATATCTTAACCACTTGTGGGTAGTATTTGTGGATGACATCTTGATTTACTCAAAGACAAACACTGGACACATGGAACACTTGCGAATAGTGTTGAAAACCCTCAAAAGATACCAACTATATGCCAAGTTCAACAAGTGTGAATTCTAGATGAAGATGGTCAAGTTCCTTGGCCATGTAGTATCAGCAGAAGGAATTTCTGTAAATTCAAAGAAGGTGAAAGTTGTCATGAGTTGGAAGTAGCCAAACATAGTTACAAAAATCAAAAGTTTCTTAGGGCTGGCCAGATACCATAGAAGATTCATCCAATATTTCTCTAAACTAGCAGAACCTACAACTAAGCTAACCAAGAAGGGAGTTAAGTTCAATTGGGTTGAGAAATGTGAACAATCATTCTAAGAACTGAAGAAGAGATTTACTACGACCCCTATTATAATACTCCAGTCCCACTATGTATCGATATTGTCCCCACCTTAGCTACCACTGACCGGGTGTAGGGTTTTGTTCTTGGCAAGACTCAAACCTAAGTCTCTCAAAAGCGCTCCACATAATGAGACACCCTCGAATGCACATTTAGCCCAGGAATGCCCCTGGCGTCGAACCGATGTGAGATATTACAATCCACCCCCATTGGGAGCAATTTCATCCTTGAGATTCACACCTTCGATACACACAGAGCGACTTGGATACCATTTGTAACAACCCGAGCCCACTACATACTGATATTGTTCCCACTTTAGCCACCATTGATTGGGTGTAGGGTTTTATTCTTGACAAGACTCGAACCTGAGTCTCCCAAAAGCGCTCGGCACAATGAGACACCCTCAAATGACATTTGACCCATAAATCTCCTTGGAGTCGAACTGATATGGGATATTACAATCCACCCCCTTGGGGCAGTCTTGTCCTTAAGACTCACAGATCTAGCATACCTAGAGCGACTCTAATACCATTTATAGAAACTCGGGCTACTACGTACTGATATTGTCCCCACCTTAGCCACCCCTAACTGGGTGTAGGGTTTTGTTCTTGGCAAGACTCAAACCTGAGTCTCCCAAAAGTGTTCCGCATAATGAGATACCCTCGAATGCACATTTAGCCTAGGAATCCCCCTGGAGTCGAATCGATGTGGAATCCCCCCTAGAGTCGAGATGGGTAGCACTGGCCATGCACCACTTCAAAGGGTTAGCCATAAGTTGGTGGCGTATGATGAGGATAGACCCTAATACAGATGTGGTTGCCATGAGGTGGGAGAACTTCATAGAGATCTTCTATGAAAAGTTTTTTTCAGAAGCGACTTTGAGCAAGCTACTAGAGGACTTTGTTCGATTGAATCAAAGGGACCGTAGCTGAATATGACAGGAAGTTCATTGAAATAGCCAAATTCTCACTAGAGATCTGATCAGGGAAGAGAAAAGAAAGGCCAATAGATTTGCACAGGATCTCAAGATGGAGATCCAAAAGATAGTGAAAACCCTGGGCCTGAAGACTTACAAAAACATCATAAAAAATTCCTAAAACTAGAACAAGAACTCAACTTAGAACAAAGGTTGAGGGGAAAGAATAAAAGGCTTGGGAATGAAAATGATCACGGGTCTCAGAAGAAAAACAAAAATTTTGGAAAAATGCCACAGAAATAGGGGCAGACCACGAATGAGTTTAAGGAGCAAGCTAAGAGGCAGGGGCTGTGCTATGTGTGTAGACAAAAGGGTATTCTTGCTAAGAATTGCCCAACTACACTTGCTCAAGTGCCTCAGCAACAACCACAACAAGGAGGAGGTCAAAACGATCGTCCTCAGGGGAGGCAACAAAAGCCAAATGCCAATGAAGGGGATAACCAGGGCCATGGGCAGAACCAGGCCAGAATGTTCGTTGTTGAGGCTTAGGAAGACCAGGTCCCTGTAGTGGAAGGTAAATTTTTGTTATTTAATGTTGTTGTGAAATTGTTATTTAATTCAGGTGCCTCTAAGTCTTTTATCTCCGAAGAACTAGCTGGTACGTTACAACTTGTGACAAAAACACTACGTGTAACTTTGAATGTGTTCACACCAATAGGGACCACTGTGATTTCAAATAGAATGTGTAGTTGTGGCCTAAGGTTCAGAGATAAGCTCATTACGGTTGATCTATGTACTTTACCTTTTTATGGCTATGATGTAATCTTGGGGATGGATTGGTTAAACTAGTATCGAGCCCAGATAGATTGTCCTAAAAGACGAGTAAACGTAACCCTATCTTTTAGGGAAACCTATAGTTACAATGGGGGTATGCAGAGATTACCGAAAAGTCCAACCATAGCCATGTTGAACTATTTAAGGTAAAAGAATGAGCTCAAGAACTCTCTAAGGAATAACCTGTTGAACTAAAGATAATCCAAGAGCTAGAGATGGTTAGCGAGTATGAGGATGTGTTCCCAGACGACTTACCTAGACTACCACCTGTTAGATAGTTAGAGTCCAAGATTGAACTTCACCCTGGAACCAACCCTATCGATGTAACTCCTTATAAGATGGTGCCAGTGGAGTTGATTGACTTAGAGTCTCAACTCGATGAACACTAAGAGAAAGGCTTTATCAGGCTGAGTGAATCACCTTGGGGACCTCAGTGTTGTTTGTGAAAAAGAAGGATGGGTCTATGAGGCTTTGTGTCAATTATCGGAAGCTGAACCAAGCTACGGTGAAGAATAAATATCTTTTACCAAGGATTGATGACCTATTTGATCAATTGAAAAGAGCTACTCATTTCTCAAAGATTGATCTTAGGTCAAGATATCACTAGTTGAGAAATAAGGAGTCTGATATACACAAGACTGCCTTCAGAACAAGATATGGACACTTTGAGTTCACCGCGATGCCCTTTGATTTTACCAATGCCCTAATAGCATTCATGGACTTGATGAACTGAGTGTTTAGGTAGTATCTTGATCAGTTTGTGGTGGTATTTGTAGATGACATCCTAATCTACATCAAGTCAGAGGCGAAACACTTAGAACACTTGTAGATAGTGTTGGAGACACTTACAAGGCATCAATTGTATGCCAAGTTTAGCAAGTGTGAGTTCTGGATAAAGACAATCAAGTTTCATGGTCATGAAGTATCAACAAAAGACATCTGTGTAGACCCAGAAAAGGTGGAAGCAGTTCTGGATTGGAAGCAACCCAAAACAGTTACAAAGATTAGGAGCTTTTCAAGAGCTTGAAGTACATCTACACCCAGAAAGAGTTGAATCTCAAGCAATGTAGGTGGATGGAGTTCCTCAAGGACTATGATTTCTAATTACACTACCACCCGGGGAAGGCCAATGTGGTGGCTGATGCCTTGAGTAGAAAGTTCAACCACCAAGAGGAAGAAAAGGGCCAGATGTACCAATTGATTGAATACTTTAGGCTGGGGGCAACCTTGAATGACAAGCAAGCCCACCTTTACAACATGTCTTGCCAACCAGATCTACTACATCTAATTAGGGAGGAACAAAGGCAAGACAAGTGGCTTGTAGGTCTGATAGAAAGACTTGAATGGGGTAAGCATTTTTACTTTAGGTTAGATGTTAAGAATATCTTGAGGCTCGGAGAGAGGATCTGTGCGCCTTGGAGTGGACAGAGTAAGCAAACTATACTAGAGGAGGCTCATCAGACCAAGTATACAATGCATCCAAGTGGAGATAAGATGTACCAAAACCTTTGAAAGACTTACTAGTGGAGAAGAATGAAGAGGGATGTGGCGAAGCATATTGCCAAGTGCTTAACCTGTCAACAAGCAAAAGCAGAACATCGAAAATCCTCTGGATTTTTGCAACCACTTCCCATCCCTGAACGGAAGTGGGATAACATTGCCATGAATTTTGTCAGTGGTTTGCCTAGGAATCATAAAGGAGAAGATACTGTTTGGGTGATTGCGGATCGTCTCACCAAAGTGGCTCACTTCTTGCCAATTACATCCATAAACCAAGTTAGTAAGTTGAGAGAAATTTATGTGAAAGAAATCGTTAGGCTTCATGGTGTGCCCAAGACTATTGTGTCTGACAAAGATTCTCGCTTTACTTCACAGTTTTGGCATAGTCTACAGAAGGAGATAGGGGCAAAACTCACCATGAGTACAACATTTCACCCTCATACGTATGGTCAATCTAAGAGATTTATTTAGATTTTTGAAGATATGTTGAGGTCTTGTGTTTTCAAGGGGAATTGGAGCAAGTAATTACACTTGGCAGAGTTTACCTATAGCAGTAGCTATCAAGCGAGTACTAAGATAGCTCATTCGAGGCCCTTTATGGAAGAACTTGCAGATCACCTACTTGTTGGGTTGAACTGGACTAGATTTGGTTGAAGAAATGAATAACCAAGTCAAGTTAACACAGAGGAGACTGATTATAGCACAAAGTCATCAGAAGAGCTATGCTGATAAGAGGATAAGACTGCTAGAGTTCCAAGTTGGAGACAAGGTATTTTTGAGAATTAGTCCTCAAAAGGGCATCAAGAGGTTCGAATTCAAAGGGAAGTTATCTTCGAGGTTTGTTAGACCCTTTGAAATACTTAGAAGAATTGGGGAATGTGCTTATGAGTTGGACCTACCAAACCGAATGACTTCAGCTCATAACGTATTCCATGTATCGATGTTGAGAAAGTACAAACCTGACCCATCTCACATCCGCTGGGATGAAGTGAATATTGAAGATGATGCTACTTGTGAGGAAATAGCAGTCAGAGTCCTCAACTATAAAGTACAAAGTCTACGAACAAAGGATATCCCATTAGTGAAGGTACTGTGGAAACATCATGAGTCTTGGGAACTCGAAAGCAAGATGAAGACCAAGTATCCACACCTATTCACTAGGAATCCTTAGTTATGTACAAATTTCAAGGATGAAATTTTTCTAAGGAGGGTAGGTTGTAGTACCCTGAATTATCTATACTCAAACAACTGAAATTTATCATCAATTCAGTGGAATTTGGGTGCCAAATGAAGTCGAGTTCATTTCAAGGCTAAATTTAGTAGGTTTCAAAACTTTCATTTAGTGACCCTTAGGGACCCAAAACAACTTGAAATAAAGTATGGTGACAGGAACAAACTAATTGGACGACATATTCGTAAATTAGAACAATTGGTCGAGGTTAGGGTTTTCATCTGCCAAACGCCCTTCAGGGGGTCTAGATTAGAAAAAATTGTCATTTAGGATTCTTTGGAGGATCAAAATGACCCGAAATGAAACAGAATGACATGAACTAACAAAATGAATGACATATATAAAAATCAGAACAATTAGCCAAGATTTGGATTTTCATTTGCCTAGTTTCCTTAGGGTCTTAAATAAGGAAAGTTTTTGAAGGAAAATCTCCTAGGGCTAAACCATACCTTAAAATGTGCATTCGGTTCATGTGCTTTTAAAACTATAGGATATAAATCATAATTCTATGTAAATAAGAATATATTAATTTTTATTTGATTTTTGTGAACCTATGAATTCATGGCTACCCTTAACAAGTGCAAGTCACATGGGTGGAACACCATGATCATGCACACCTTACCCTACTCGAAGCTCCATGGGGCGTTTCCATTATTTGAATCCATACAAAATAATCCTATATACCATGCAATGATTCAGTACACCACATGTATGAGAAGTTTTCCTATGGTTAGAAACCATGACAAGTGATCCCATGTACCAAGATAGATGATCAAGTGCACCGATGCACCCTAAAAACGTCTACGCCGTGTGTGTGTGCTCCACATGTGCCAAATTCCAAATTAAGAGAATTTTCTAGGATTCCTAAGACCTTGATCTTATGTCCCTCAAGTCTTCTCACCAACCACCTTTACTTAAGAAAACAATTTCTTAATAAAAAAATGCCAAAATTAGAAGTGTTTCTACGCATGTTTGTGTGATGAACAAGCAAGGAAAGTAAACAGGGAAGATTCTATGAACAAAATTTCATCTAATAGGACATCCCAACTAGAATTAGGATGATTTCTATGTCTAAAATTATTCTTTTAATTCAATAAGAAATTAAAAAGAGAATCAAATATTAGCTCATATGAAATTAGCAAGTCTTAGTGGTCCCATGAGCACACTTACCTATTCCAAAGCAAACCATCCCCTCTTATTTGGAAACTTGCCCAACTTTGTGAGCTACCCTAGATGCGCCCCTTGTGCTCATGAACATCTATATAAACCCCTTCTTGCTCACTTTCATCTCATCCCAAAGCAAAGAGTTGGCATTT
Organism: Tinospora cordifolia; assembly: GCA_030144865.1. Taxonomy (NCBI): domain Eukaryota; kingdom Viridiplantae; phylum Streptophyta; class Magnoliopsida; order Ranunculales; family Menispermaceae; genus Tinospora; species Tinospora cordifolia. The sequence goes on along the minus strand of JAJIYU010007365.1, from coordinate 7,140 downwards.
TCCTCTTTGTTTGTTGTTGCCCTCTTTTTGGCACCTCTTCTCACTTTCTTTTCTCTCTTATGAGAAGTTCTAATTTCAGTCTTGTAGTTAGTTGTTTTCAGTGATTTTGTTAGCATTTGGAAGTTATTGAATGTTGGGAACTCTTGCTGAAATTTCTAAGAGAAAACAGCATAAGGTGGAGGGGATTTCTAGAACTCCTATTTAACTACTTCAAGCCTTTAGTGCATTCTTGTTTTCAGTTTTTTTATCATTTATTTTATAAATTTCAGCATGTTTGATCATGTTTTAATTTTAGCTAGCATGTTTTTATATTTTTAATTCATGCACGATAGCATAACATGCTTAGAAACCATGCTTAAGTTTATTTTTGAGTTTTCTAGCATGTTATTAGTATTTCTCATGTCTTGATTATTTAAATTCTTATATTAATTATTATGATCTTGTTTCATATTTATTTGAATTTAAATATGAGAAACTGAAGATAAGAACCATGTACCATCATAATAGTGTAAGTGATGCTATGGGTGTTCTTTGCATATACTTAGAGTATACGAGTAACATCACTAAGTGTGGATGTGTTTTAAAATACTTGGAATGTGGGCATGTGATCTTTATTTTCCAATGGAATGTGACAAGATGAATTTTTATTCCATCCCAAATTAGGAGTATTTTAATGAAGAACATCAAGGGTTTAAAATCCCTTTTAGTCAAATATACAACTCTAACAAGATATTGTTTGAAACGCTTAATGCTTGTAAGTGATGAAAATTGGATGTACTTTTGATTTGAATTAGTAACTTAGTTGTTTAGTGAATGATCAACTGGGCTATATGCTCACTCATTCCTTCTATTTTTTAGGAAATTGAATTACATGAAGGCTATGGATTTTTGAAAGTGTTAGTTGCATAGCAGACTAACTATATTATATGTATTTTATGTATAATCTTCATTAGCATAATAGAAAAGTTAATGTATTTGCTTATATTTAGTTAAATATGCATTTAGAGCATTGTTGCATGATTAGTTGCATATTAGCATGATTTAATGTTATTTCTAGCATTTTTATAAGAATATAATGTCCGAGAAAGGTTTTCAGTGTTTATGCAGGTTTTAGAATGAACTGGAATAGGAATAGGAGCACGCGAGGAGTTAAAAATGGCCAAAAATGAAGAAAAGTCACTAATGACTGCGGTCGGTGAAACGAAACAAGGAACAAGAAGGAAACAATATCTCGCTGTGGATCGCGGTCAGTCATTTATGGACAGCGGTCGCTCGAGAGATTTCACATATTCGATTTTTTTTATCGTGCTGTGGACCGCGGTCATTCACTTATGGACCGCGGTCGGTAGACATGTTTTATTATTTTAGGATTTTCTTTAGTGAAATACTATAAATAGGTTATTGTAGTAGGGTTTTAGAGGATTATCTGTTTTGAGAACGAAAAATTTCTAGAGAAAAACGACTGACAAAGGAGAACAGAGGGAAGACGGAGAAGAATTGAAGATCAAGGTCCAAGATTTGAGTATGTTTATTTATGATCTAAATTCTTTGATGTGTGAACTCTTAATCATGTCATGCTAGGTTTATTTTAAGTCTAAGATGTAAATCTGTATTATAGAATCCTAATATTCTTATTTTGATTAATCTATTTATGAGGTTTTATTTTATAATTTAGATTCTTAATGTTTTTTTTTACTGGCCATAAAAGGAATGATTATAGAATGTTAATCTAACTCGGGAGAGAGGATTAATACTTTGAAAATCAAATTATAGACTTAGATCAATCAATTGACCATGAGGTTGTTGATTGCCTAGGAGGTTGCACGTTATAATTGTGTTTAATGCATTAGACTATTAACTGTACGCCTCGGGAGAGGGTATTAGTGATTACACTAATAGGTGTTAAAGCACTTCGGGAAAAGGCTTTGATGACTGGTGCTAGAACCTACAAAACAAAGGAATTTGATTAAGTGAAATAGGAATTGAAAGTGATCACAAGAAAGTTTACTATTCTAGATAATTTAATCTAAAAGAGTTTTCTATAATTTACTTTTTAGTTTTATATTTGACTATTTTCAGGAGTTTAATTCTAATTCTTAATCAATCGAATTTGTTGCTTTAATAAAGTTTAAATTGATAGTAAATTGGGCTTTTAGGTTGATTTTTTATAGGTTCCCTAATGATGATATCTGGTCTCACTGGTTATTACTATTGTGATCCCGTACACTTGTGGGGTCATCAACAAGTTTTTGGCGCCGTTGCCGAGGAACGGTATAAATATCTTTAAGCCAGTTGAATTTGATTTGATTTTAATTAAAGCATTGTATTTTTTTATTTCTATCTTGTTGGCTCGCTACACTTGATTCATTTGTTGAGCTGTGGTGTTTCAGGGCTTGCATGAGTAGCGCATCTTTTGCTAAGGAAGATTTTGAATTGTCTAAAACTCTAAGGCAGATTCAGATTGAATCCAAGGGATGTGTATCAAACATGGCTGAAAGCAGTAGTTCAGGTGTTGGTAACAATGGGGAGGCACCACTACGGGACTTCTTCAAACCTGTCTCGAAGAATAACTCCTTTGGGATTGCGAGGACACCAATCCATGCAAACAACTTTGAGCTGAAGCCATCCTTAATCACAATGGTGCAACAACAACAGTTTGAGGGTTCAGCAACCGAAGACCCTATGGCTCATCTAAATTCTTTCATGGAGATATGTGACACAGTAAAGATGAACGAGGTCACTAAAGATCAACTACGGTTGTGGCTTTTCCCTTTCTCTTTAAGGGACAAAGTTAGAACTTGGTTACAAATGCTTCTACCTGGTAGCATTACTATATGGGAAGATATGGGGCAGAAAGTTCTACACACCCGCAAAGTCCAACAGTTACCGGGTGAGATGAGCTCTTTCAAGCAACTAAACTTCGAGTCTCTCTATGAAGCTTGGGAGCTGTTCAAAGATTTACTTAGAAGATGCCCACATCATGGTTATCTCCCTTGGCTCCAGATTCAAATGTTTTATAGTGGTCTGATACCATCTACCAGAGCTTTAGTTGATTCTGCAGCCGGTGGCTCTCTAATGGGAAAATCTACTCCTGAAGCTACTCAACTAATTGATGATATGGCATCCAATGCATATGGGTATGGGTCAGAAAGACGATCAATTAAAGGAGTTGGGTTATATCAAGTAGATGGTATGACAGCTCTACAGGCCCAAATGGCATCAATGATTCATCAGATCAATGTCTTGACAGAGAAGCTGGGTAGTGGTCAGGAGCAACAACAACATCAATCTATTTTGGCCATTGCTGAAGTTCACAAGGCATCCATTACAGAAGAGGCATCTACTGAGCAGCTAAATGCACTTAACAGTTTCAATAATTATCAAGGGCAGTAGCAGATGTATAATGTTCCTCCATACTATCAGATGAGCAATAACAGAAATTTCCAGCAAGCTCCACAAAGTTATGTTCATCATCAGAGCTTGGTTGAAAAGAAACCATCATTGTAGGACAAAATGGATGCAATGATGAATATGCAGGCACAATTCTTTCAGAATGACAATGGAGTTTTCGGGTTAGAAAGTCAGATGGAAAATGTCAATGCCACAGTGAAGAACCTTGAAACTCAGATGGGACAGATAGTCCAAGCAATCTCTAGTCAGCAGAAAAGTTCTTTTCCCAGTGCCACTCAAGTACATCCTAAAGAGAGTTGCCAGACCATTTTTTATAGTAAAGTGAATGAATTGATGCAGAGAACCCACCCTTGCCCTCCAGCCCCTCTATGCTAGTTGATGAAGCCATCCAGTTTACAGGACCTATTGTGACTGAGCCTACTCATATAGTGCTCACTAGTGGGGCAGAGAAAGATGATATGTTTGAAAGCATCACTACTCAAGGCAGCAAGTATATTGAATCGTCTCAGCTATCCTTCCCATAGAGGTTTGAAGATTATGTGAATGTGCAGCCGGTGGAGGAAGGTGGTGCTAATCTACAGAAACAACTCCCTCATAAACTTACTAATCCTGGAAGCTTCACCATTCCATGCCAAATTGGTTCGAGATTCTTTGATAAGGCATTGTGTGATTTGGGGGCAAGCATTAATCTAATGCCAATGGCAGTATATAAAGAATGGGGGTTGTCTAAATTAAAGTCTACTACTCTTTCCCTGTAGCTAGCTGATAGATCATTCAAATACCCACAGGGTGTTGTAGAAGACGTTTTAGTAAAGGTGGATGAGTTAATATTCCCAGTTGACTTTGTGGTGCTTGACATGGATGATTATGGGGAGTTTCCAATGATTCTTGGGAGGCCATTTCTAGCTACAAGCCATGCACTTATTGATGTTGCCAGAGGAGAGCTTACTTTGCGAGCACGTGAAGATAGAGTGGTCTTTTCTATATATCACTCTTTGAAGTCTCTTCCTGAAGTGCAAGTTGGATCTGAAATAGAGCTGCAAAAGCCCAGACCTCCTGATATTAAAGTTGAAGATGTTGTTTCTGCTAAAGGGGAAGTAATCAAAGCACGCCAGAAGCGTTGCTACACCATTACTGAACTACTTGATGCACAACCATTTCTGAAGAGGCAGTCACATGAACAACTACTAAAACATATGCGGCCACCTAACAACAAAAAGCAAGAGTTACCAAAAGACAAAGTGTTTGCGAAGATCAACTAATTGGGCTTTGGTTAACCTATATCCACGTCGAGCTAACGACGTTAAACATAACGCTTAGTGGGAGGCAACCCACTGGTTTTATTTTTCTTTTACTTTCATTTATTTAGATAGGATTTAATTTAATTTTTTTGGTATGCATGCATGGTAGTCTATTTAAAAAAAAATCATGCATTTTAGTTAATTGTCCTCTAATAGTTGTCTTCTTTTTGCCACATGCAGGTTTTCTGAGTGCTCTAGCATACTATCCTCCCAGTGAGCATCAAAGTAAAGTGTGCTCTTGAGGACAAGACACAATTTAAGTTTGGGGGTGCGCATTGAAGAACTTCTTCAATTTCAGGTTTATTTTTCCTCATTTTGCCTTTATTTTATATATCGTGTGCTACATTTTTTTTTCTAAACTGCACATATTCATGGGGATATCACATATATAAATATTATTGCAATCATTTCATGACATTTAGATATTAGGATTATTTATTTAGAGTTAAATCATAAGCATATAGAGCATATAGGTGTCATTTAGGCTAGATCCATACCAAATTTTTGAAAATTTCACTGAGTAACCAATGAAATTTGAAGTTCCTCTAGTGGGATGAGACAAAGAACTAAGGTATGTTCTAACAGTCTGTGTGCTTGGTTTGTCTGAAATTTGACTTGACAGAACCTTGTAGTCTTAGGTAGATTGAGACTCCGAAGCTGAGGAAAGTGAGGGGTAGAAACCAAACTACAAATAGAGTGAATTTCCCACATACTCTTAAAATAATCAAATCTGTCTTGAACACTGCTTAGGAATGACTATAGGAGAGAAATAAAGTAGGCCATCATTGTTTGAGTCATAGCCTAAAGGCCGATCCCAGCATTTCTAATCCTTTGTGACCAAGTTTGAGCTTTATAACCTATTTTCTTGTTATGAACCTAAACATTAAATATATAAACACTCTATCCTTTTATGAATATCTTAGTTGGAACTATTTGTGTGCACTCATGGTTTAAATACTGCCTATTCTGATGATGTGAAAGAAGGAGGGGATGCTAATATTGAAATACATATGTTTTCCGAATTTGTTTCAACTTTTAATTTGTTTTATAAAAGAAAAAAAAAGAAAAAAAGAAAAAAAAGAAAAAAAAAGATAAATAAAAGAGTTATATTTATCTCTTTAGTATTTTCAGCATTGTTAATGATAGCTGCACTTTCTACTTTTGTATGAGTGTACATGTGAGTACAATATGGAGTGCACATGATGAAATAAGTTTGGGGGAGCTATGAAGACAAAGTTGTGAGCAGGAACGAGAAATAAAAAGGCTTGAAAAGAAAGGATCAAGCTATATTGAAAAAAGAAATCAAACAAAATAGGTTGTTATTATTGCTATGAGTGTACACTTGAGTCATATTTAAAAAAATCCTATTACACTTGTACCTTGAGCCAGGCCACGTTACAACCTAAAAGAAAGACCACTGATCTTAACTATAGGTTGACTTAAGTAGAAGATAGGTAGAGGAGAGAATTGAGAGGGCTTGTGTACTTAAGTATTAGGAAAGGATTTCTGTGAGTGGGATGACAATTGCAAATCACATACAAAGTCTAAGAGGATTGAGATACTGACAGATGAGGGGGTGAAGTTAAGGAAGAATGGAGGATGAACTAAAAATCTAGACAACCTGAATGACCCTAGGGACTTGTTAATGAGTCATAAACTAAAGGAATTGAAGATCGAGGTTACAATGATGAGTGAAAATGAATTTACTTGTTTATGGTATGATGTGTCAATTTAGATTAGAGTTATTGTTTGGGGACGAACAATAGTCTAAGTTTGGGGGAATTTGTTAGTTGCATAGTAGACTAACTATATTATTATAGGTATTTTATGTATAATCTGCATTAGCGTAATAGAAAAGTTAATGTATTTGCTTATATTTAGTTAAATATGCATTTAGAGTATTGTTGCATGATTAGTTGCATATTAGCATGATTTAATGTTATTTCTAGCATTTTCATATGAATATAATGTCTGAGAAAGGTTTTTAGTGTTTATACAAGTTTAAAATGAACTGGAATAGGAATAAGAGCATGCGAGGAGTTGAAAATGGCCAAAAATGAAGAAAAATTTCTAATGGCCGCGGTCAGGAACGCCAACCGCAGTAGACGGAACAAGGAACAAGAAGGAAACAACATCTCGCTGTGGATCACGGTCGTTCGAGAGATTTCTCATATTCGTTTTTTTTTATCGTGCTGTGGACCACAGTCAGTCACTTATGGACCGCGGTCGGTAGACGTGTTTTATTATTTAGGGTTTTCTTTAGTGAAATACTATAAATAGGTAACTGTAGTAGGGTTTTAGAGGATTATCTATTTTAAGAACGAAAAATTTCTAGAGAAAAACAGCTGACAAAGGAGAACAGAGAGAAGACGGAGAAGAATTGAAGATCAAGGTCCAAGATTTGAGTATGTTTATTTATGATCTAAAT
>JAJIYU010007364.1:0-19259 GCA_030144865.1 Tinospora cordifolia | reverse complement strand
TATAAAATATATATATATATATATATATATATTACGTTACACTCATCAATTCATGACATTTAGGACCCAGCTTTTAGTCTCCTAAAGTAGCTACTTCTTAATAGTTAAGGGCCCTAAGATTTACATTTTCACCTTTACTTTTGCTTTATTATCCACAACAACCTTTGGCGCATTTCCATTTCCACTTTGTCTCACCTCATCAACCTTGCTTCAATTTCTCAATGTTTTCAACCCACTTGTAACAATTGCATTAACTTGTCCTGGTTTTCTTGCTAGTAAAATAAGTTAAGTTAGCTTAACTTCTTATTCATTTGAGATTTTCTACATACCCAGAGATTAAAATCCTGCCACTTCAACTTACAAGTATTATAATTACAGTTATACGTGAGAAAGAACATAACATATAATTAGATACCCCATTTTGGCATTTATGCATAAAGATCGTTTATTTGGCATATTTTTGGACAAAAATCTAATAAATGATTTAATACTGTTACTACATAATGTTATAAGTAAAAAACAAATAATAATAATAATAAGTATAAAGGTCTAACTTAACATTTTTGCTTAAGGGCTCAAATATTGGGATGAATTACAATAAAAACCACCCCTACTTTTCTATGGATATGCCTAGGGACGTCCAATGAAGACCTTTCCAGAATAAAGCACTATTGGAGGGTTCTTATGGCAGCAATTTGGTACACCATATGGGAGGAAAGAAATTCAAGAATGTTTAAAGAAAAGAAGAGAGAAATTCTTATGATATGAGAGAGATCCAACATTTTGTTCACCTCGTAGATATCTAGTTCTAATCTCTCTATGGGATACTCTTTTGGGGAGTGGTTGGGTAACAGGGGAAACATCCTCCAATCTTTTTAATTTGTCCTTTCTTATGTCGGACTTCTCATCCGACAGTTGTACTTATCCTTTTATTATTATCAATATATATCATCAGTTTCTGTTTCAAAAAAAAAAAAAAAAAAAAAAAAACTTTTCTATGGCCTAGTTGATGCTCAAGCAGGCCATCAACTGACTGCTAACAATGTGTTAATGTGGGCTAGGAAAAAAATTTCTAAATAATAATTATATAATAAATTGCACAATATAAATACAAAATATTAGTAATATATTTGATTCATTGCATTGGAGCAGACTACACAGCATCCTCTTGAAGAAAGGAAAGAACATTGGGGAAGGCACAAAATACTTTTTTTTTCTTTTGAAAAAAAAAGAGTCTAGAAAAGATACCTTCAAAACGTTTTTCCTCCACCACAAATGGCACATCAAATAATCCATCAGAGAAATCATCCTCACGGAACTCTGACTTGCTGGAATATTCAGTGTCTTTTGATTCAGAATGGACATGAGCAGCATCAATTTCAGGATCACAATTATGTTCAGAAACATCTAGCGATGTCTCTTTCTCATATGAAGCCCCACTAATATCAGAATTGCTATTTATTACAGCTGAAGACTTTGTCAACTTTGATTCAGTAGACCCTAAAGCAGAAACTTTGCTTTCTGTTACTCCATGAAGAGATGATATCCCAAGACTTGGACCTCCATTGCAAAAAATAGGAACAGAAACCATAGCTGTATTCTCCAACACTTTTGTTAGGGGGCGTCGACGATTTTTCCTCTTTGAATTTTCATGAACATTAACCACTTGAGAGCGCTTTCTTTTAAAAAATGAGCAAGAATTCCTACTGCTATTTAAACCACTTCCACTAACTAAACTATTACAATAAGGCTCAATCAGAGAGGTACCCTCCAATTGAACGAACTCTTGTGATCCTTCAGAATGAGCATTTCCTTCAGATGCTACACCCTTCCCCAGCTCATCAAGATCTCTCATTCGCTTAGTCCCCTCTCCATCATCTTCTGAATCATTAGGAGTTTTTCTTCTATTCTTCAGCAATAAATGCACTTTTGAGCTGTTGTTGTGATTTGAATCTTCAAGAGATATGCCAGATTGAGATAGTTCCATTATTGCATTAGCTTCAAATATGCAGTCCTTGTCATTTGGATGTATATGTTCTTTGTTGGAAACAGACATGCTCTGTGCTTCCCTCAACAAGGTACTTTGTTTCTGACGGTCTTCACTTCCACTCCTAGGGTAAGAATCATGAAGATCACTAGATTCAAAAGAATTCTCAAGCTCAAGAGCATGAAGTATAGCATCTTCCCTGCGAGCATATTTCACAGTTTTCCTATTAGAATTAGCAGCAGCAGCCTTTGCTTTTTCTATGCACTCATCATATTCACCGCAGCGAAATGCTTTCACCCGCTTGGACTTCTCAAGATTATACCAGTCCCTGTAGACCAAAATGCATGCCAGCTTTTCTCAAAACCATGCATAAGTAGAGATGGAAACCCAGAAATAGCAAATACTTTTTTGTAGTAACAAGTGATTGGCAGCAAAGAAAGTCAACTTCTTAAATGAGGGGAAAAAAATTGAGAGAATCCAAATAAGTCAATTTTAGCCTTCTTCTAGGCTCTAGCCAATTGCAAGCCACTACTCCAGATTAAAACACCCCACAATCATCGAAATGAAAAATATAAAATGTATTTCGTCAAGCGAATTCTGAATTGTAAGAAAACTATGACAAACAATGTATGAGGAGCTTGCATGTAATCAAAACACAATTTTGTTACTCCCTTGTTCCTATGCCCAAACATGTCTATCAACTATACAAGAAATTCAGAAATATATGGACAGTTCCAATAGCATAAACCACAAACATCAGGAAATGTAACACCTCATCGGCGGAAAGGATCTTTGGTAATGGGACTACACTAACAAATCCTAACCTCTTTTTAATTTTCAAAACTGTACCTTGTGCAGTTATTGCGGCAGAAAAAATAAAAAAAATAAAAAATCCAACCTTCTTAATGTCTTAACAATCGCTGTCCATGCAATTTTAGCTCTTCTTCTTCCTCAATCATTATCATTAATGATTGATATGTCACTCTTCTTAAGTTGCACATCTAACAATATTTTTCATATACACACAAAGCATTCTCATTTTAGCTGCAATTGGCAAACTCCACACCAAATCTCTAATGTGATTATTCATGATTTTTTATCCTCAAATTTATGCTTTATATTTATCTTAATATTCACAATTTTCAAAACACTTACATTTCCTAGAACATTGATCACCAAGCCCCAAAGTCCAAAAGAAACTAACGTCTTATATAAAATCTTCACATAAAATCGCAAGAACAAGACAAGAAGAAGCAAGTACCTTTCAAATTTAAAAACTTTTAGGAGTAAAAACCTGATTGTTCAAGGCAATACTCAACTTAAGTCAGAAAAAAAAAATAAATAAAAGAAAAAGAAAAAGTCTGCTAATCTTTAGTTTCTACATGATGTTGACATATCAGGGGTGGAGTTGACAATTCCAAAGATTTTGACTCTATTGAATGGTACTGTGAGCAATTAACTCAAAAATTAGTAGTTTTTCACTGTCGCTAGTACTTCTTTGGGTCTACCAAGTTATCAAAGAATCCACAAACAAAAAACTCAACATCTATAAATCCCACTAAGTCAATGAGTTTTGCCACCTGAAAGATTGCCATTTCAGAAGTCGTGCAAGAAAACAGTAAGCATTCTCCTGAATGAAAAATTATGAAACAATAACATAGTACATCACCAAATAAGAACGCATTCATAAAATTCATGAACTGGTACTGTCATTGCTCATCAACTACGACCAGAATCATAATTCAAAACGGAACCGTAAACCAAGAAAATAGACAAGTAGGATAACCGCAGAACTCCATTAACCAAAGGAATGGACTCTGGGAATACTAAACAGTAAGATGCAAAGGTTTTATGGTTTGCTTTAACACCAAAGTAATCAAATCAAGAAAAACTTGTGCACCATCAAGATTTTCCCAGCAAAATAACAAACAATATGACAACCTAGCCCTTCCCCCCAACCAAGATCAACAATCATAAGAGAGCTTCTATTAAACATCTAAAAATCCAGAGAGTGCATGCACGAGCACACACACACAGACACCCTCATGGGTTAATAAATTAGACTCTCCGCTAACCTCATGACAACCTTTCAAACAATAACGTCAGTGAGTTCAGTAAAAACAAATCATGAGAACATAACATGCAAAAATTTAAAACCACTAACCAAAAACAAAAGGGTCTGTTAAAAAAAAAACACACACACACAAACAAAAGGGCACAAAACAAAATCAACAATACTAGCATATTTCTAAGAAAATCTTACAAGAGACAGGACTTGACCCAAAAACACACACTCACACGCTGGCGTCCTCCCTCCCAAGAAGTTTGACCGGAGTTCCGGATCTGGGCGAAACCAAGCAACTTTCCGACAATTCATTCAAACCCATTATTCGGCCAGGCCACCATGACCCGTTCCGACGCCGAACCCAAACCAGCCCTCCCACACCCGCATCAATACGCTTCCCCTTCGTCTCACTCCCCATGCTTTCCTCTACCAAAAAACAATATATATGTATATATACACGTATATAACAAGGAACAGCTTCTTATATAACACAGTCTTTTGTTGTCTTGTTCCTTCTTTTTTTTTTTTTTTTTTTAACAATCTTCAATTTCTCAGGTCATCAAAGGCATCTCCACATTCAGGACATTTAGCCTGCCCTGTCAAACACAAAAACACATATTACCCTTATAACAAAATTTAACTAAATCCAAGAAAAACATGAACTTTACATGCAAAATGACCGCAGAACTCAACACAGGAAGAATAGCAAATAGATAGAAGATGAGTGAAATCAAGTAAAAATGGATGAGTTCTGAGAGGGGTTCTGAGTGGAAAAGAAAAATTTAAGGCAATGGGCTTTCATTACGTACCAAGTAAGTGATAATGCGCTTCCTTGAACGGGTTTTTTGTTTTCATGATTCGAAAGTAACTTTGGGCTTCATTTGAAGATTCAAGAAGAAGAAGAAGAAGAACTTGCAGAGTGATTTTTTTTCAAATATTTTATTTTGTGCCAGTTGTGTTTGAGCCCTGTTTTTCAGATTTGTTTGGAGATCGATGAAGAAGAAGAGAAAGGAGTGACTAGTGTGAGAGTAGGAGAGAAAATGGCGGATGCGTAATGCGCACAGTGGGCGCACCGTGGGTGATTCGCTGTTTGGTGTTGCTAATGCGCCCTAAATTCGAAGTTCCACTAGGTTGACGCCTCAGCTTTTAGTCCTGCAAAAGCCGGACGATGACTGTGCATCTGAGTTGGCATTCCACGTGGACTAGCTAGCATCTTTTTTTTCTTTGTTTTTTTCCCCCCCGTCAGTCAGATAATTATATATGCTTTAATTTTTTTTATATGATTTTTATGTTCTACAATTTTACGAAACTTCTACCACACAAAAATGAGATTCCTTTTCGTTTAATCCGTGCAAGTTAATTTTTTATAATATTAGAACCACCCAAGATCCCATAAACAAGTTTTTAGCTATGATTAATCAATAATAATTAATAATTAAAAAAAAACATGAATGTGGCCAATATCATTGAGAAATCTGGAAATGGAATATCACCCCCTTGTTAAAGAAAATCTTTTCACAATGTTTTTAAGATGTCGATCAACCTCCTACTCTTTTCTTTGAGGCCATATTTGTTACATAAGATAGAAATAGGATATGAAAAAAAATTATTCTAATCTCGTATTTAGAGTTACATAAGATAAGACAAAAAATTATTCAGGTCCATTTACTTATCCCATGTTGTTGGGATAACTCAAACCCACTATTTTTGGTAGAATTGAGTTATCTCATCCAATTTTTTTTTTAACTTTTATTTTTTTTAAAAAATATTTTTATCCCATCTTATCTCATCAAAATAATCTTATCTCATCTTATGCACTAAACGGGCCCAGAAAGTGTTAAAACATTTAAATAAATAAATAGATAAATAAAACTCTTCCTAATTCAAATTAATTTTCTTTTGGGTCCCAATATCAAAATTCCATCTTTCAACACGAAATAAATACAAGATAACTATGTTTGTATACGTACACTTTTCAAATAAAAATATTAAATTACCAGTTATAATTATATATATATATATATATATTATTTGCAATACTTATAATAATTCAATAATTGTAAATATCATAATTATGTAATAAATGCAACAATGCCATTCTTCACAACTATCGAAATTAACATTGATCGACCTGAATTGTCACGTTGAGGACATTTGCTAATAGGAAATAGAACAAAAACCAGAAACTTCATGTGGGAAACAATAAAAAATAAAAAACCTTTTGAATGCAGCATACAGACTATTTAAATCAGCTTATTTTGAAAAGCAAAGACAAGATAAAAACGTGAAGAACACAAATTTCAATAAATGCATTCAACTAGTCACCTTATGTAAAAATAATAATAGCAATAATTAATTATTTTATTTCCAAAACCTTGGTATGGTTTTTCACAATATTGGCACCAATTGGGTCAGAATACAAGGACCTACAAGCAGTAACATCAAGGACCAACTACTTTTTACACTACCACTACATGGAAGTAGGAAGGTAACAACCCCTATTTTTCCTTTTTTACACCTTCGGCGCTACTGTTTTTCTTCAACCTCTGACGAAGAAGGGAAAAAACAGCGCCTGGCAAAGCCCATTATATAAATATATATATATATATAACATCATAGATATGTTACAACAAGATGAACACTCATTGTCTTCCTCAAATCTTCTTTTGCCTCAGGCTGCAACAAGCCCAAAGAGAACCTTTACCTTGGAGATGGTGCTCAATGAGAATAGAGATGCAGGATTGATTGGCTCAGCTTTCTTGCCAAACAATAGTAACTCTTACCATTCATCAAAAAATAGTTGCACAATGAGATGCATGTCCTTCTAAAGCATAAAGGTGTGTGATGGTACCTTCTGTGCTCTATACGCATCCTTGGTCAGTCATGGCCTGGGCAAGGGTTAGAAAACCTGAGATTGCTGCTCCATGCACTAATGCCCTGTTATATTCATAATAGGATAACAAATAAGAAGAATGAATGAGAATGACAATCTCAAGGTGGAATGCAGCATCAACAAGAAACTGATGCTAGTCCTGGTTTTCAGGATTTAGAAAGAAAAGTTGTGGGCTGCCCTTGAGCAGTGTAGCATATATTTTTACGTGCTTGAAACAGATGGAATAGATGGTAGCAACCGTGCAAGTTAACTAAGAGCTAAGAGGTTGTGAAACAATTTGTCCTTTCGTAGTAGATAGACTATAGATAACCATGTTGTGAAACATAACTATGGTTTAAAAATACTCATACATCATGAAGCAGAAGAAAAGGAACAATCATGAATTACATCATCAACGTCAACACAAAGCCTTATCTGAAATATTAATAAGGATTGCCTCCATGAATCTTATGTCACCAGCAAGACCAATAACAAGGGATCAAAATTATACCACCACATCAAACAAAGGCAAATTTGTGAGCAATCACTAGGATAGACCAGTTCAACTTTAATAATTTCTCAAGTGTAAGCATCATCGAAAGTGAAACTATATGGCACAGCAAGAAAACCTAAGCCTGGCATGTGCAAGCTCTATTTATGGATATTTTATTCCCTAAACCTTAAAACTCTGAAAAAAATGACAGATTGATGTGGCCACACCTAGACCTAGTAACCGTCCTACAACACAACCAGTGCTTCCACTCTTAAATCCACTTCAATTATTAAACAAACATGAATAGATAGACAATTGTGAAACTGTGATAGGTAGCTCAAGCACTTACTCAGAACTCTCTTTTAAATATCCAAAATCAGTGGCAGCTTTGATGGCCTTTTGGTATGTCTGTTTCATTGCATCCTGCCAGGAGACAAAGCTAATTTTTATCAAGTTTTCCTTGTACAGCTACTCATAATCACATATAGAAGTTTCAAAGTACTTATTCAAGCGGTTATGCTGTTACTTGAAAGTGTCAAAACTACAGCTGTCCCATAAATCATAAATGAGAAGTAGCTTCAGATAACAGGTCCTACAGTGTACTCAGCCTGACCTGACCTTCAAAGAAAAGACTAGCTTGTACTGTGTAAAATTCCTATTCCACCGAAAAATAATGTTTCACCATGTGAGTAACCTGTTTGTTCTCATTTTTAACTAGACATCCTAAAGATCGGTATAAATGCCCAGACAGGCTAAGATTCACTATCTTAATCTATTTGTCACACATTGCAACTGCTCTTAGGAGTTCGGTGATAAGACTCATAATGACAAAATCATGCTCGGATCTGATATCATCATTGCAAATTCCAATGTCTCCTCGGAAACATGCGATAAAAGTACAGGCTTTTGGGAAATACAAAGAGATTAATTTATATGAGAGGTTAACAATCTCTTAAAACTACAGCAACTAAAAAGCCCCAAATATGAAGGCGTACAATAGGATTAAAAACTCAACCTGCAGTTTAGTTTCAAAGTCCTCAGGAGACCAGTGCATCAAATTACTCTCACGACTCAATTCAAGCTCTCCAGCAGCAACCTGTTATCATATTAATTACAAAAATTTCAGTCTTTAGAACAATGCGCGAGAGAAAATTTATTCAAATCAGCATTTTCCTTTCCTTACTGGACAAAAACAAGATGAAAGAGGAATGTTAGAAAATGTCAGCAGCCTACACACAGGTTTTGCCTAAAGATTCCATATTGAACCTTGCTAATTGAGCATTACCACCAGATCTTAACCTTATTTCTTAATCCTTTTATCACAATAATTACTTTTGAGAATTATACAAAAAAAAAATTGTGACAGAATATTGTTGACTCGATGAAACCACATTAATGACCTAAGAGCATATTGGTAGTTGAAGCTGAAATATAATATTGTTTAAGGAAAACCTAGAAATTGGGCCAAAGAGAATTCCCTCCAGGGAGCTGGGGCTGTCAAAGTATTGGATCTGACCCAAATTCTGATACCGGATCCAAAAGTACAATGTCATCTAGATTTTTAGGCTCCTACAAACACCCAATGGTAATAAGATATTAGATTGATTTTCAACACCAAAACATTAGAACAAATTTCAATAACCTTATTCTGTTATGACAAAGTTCCCATTCAGATAACATGCCAGGAAGCAATATTATAACTATATTATGCGACTTGTATTATTATGATTATTGTTGTTGTTATTTGTTATTCCTACCACTGCTACTATTTTTGTTATTGCTTTTGTTATTACTATTGTTATAATAATAAAATAGTAATAATAATGATAATAATGCTATAATATGTTCAGGATGCTTTTGTGAGTAAAGTCTACTCTGAACAAAAGAAGAGTGGGGCTGGCACGGATGATGTGGAAGTGGGTCGATGATAGGGCATCCAATTGATATCCAAACTTGGTTCCATTCTATTTAGTATTTCTAGATTTTAAAGGATAATATGTTTATCTTATAATGTTTCTATTTTAGCACGTTTTTACTTTAGTGTTTCGAGATTTTTAGAAACAAAGCAATTAGAAAGTTTTTTGTTGCCTAAGAAAGCTCCAATTTATATGTTGCTTCTAGCCTATTTAAAGGGGTTGCGATTAATAAAAGAATCAAGCAAGTTCACCTAGAACCTCAGTGCAAATTGCAAAAAAAGAGGCTCTGTCAAGGACGAGCCTTAGGACCAGTGGCCAACATAAGGTCTTCTAAGAAGAGTCTAAAACAGAGCAAGAATGTAGAGAAGCTTGCGTCAGGACCCGTCATTAGATCCTACACTAGTTCTTTTAGCAATTTAGCATTAGAGTCAGTTGTCATGAGTGATTCCAAAAGCTTGGCAAGCAAGCATGATGCTTTCATGCAACACGTGACATTGCAACAATAATCACTGGAGAAGCAAATGGAGGAACTAACACACCATGTCCAAGATTCTAGGAGAAAACCAATTGTGTTGGTGTTCAATGCTTGAGTAGCAACAACTAGGGCAACCACCATAGTTTAGAAGAGTGGATGGTTGAGCACTCGTGCCTAGCTATTCCAAGATGGATTTTCCTTCTTTTGATGGGTCTAGGGCCCCATTAGTTTGGATGAAGAGGTGTAAACAGTTCAAAAACCAAAAATTATTCCCAAAGAAGATAAAGCGGCTTAGTGGCCTTCCATCTTGTTGGAGAAGCTCAATTATTGTTTTATCACGTGGAGAAGAGAAGCTGCAACTACGGGGAAGGGTTTAAAGAGCATTGCAATGTTAGCGTTGATACTCCCTTGGCTAATAATTACCGCAAAGTGAATCGGCTAATTTGAAGCAAACAACATCAATCCAAGAGTATCAACACCAATTCCAGTCATTGTTAGCATGAGCCACCAATCTCAACCCCTTCAGCAATAACCCTATTCACCGTCAGCTTAGAGGAGGGCATTTGAAATTGAGGTAGAAAAGCAACAACAGGAAAACTTCGGCATCGCCAAGAAAATTGTAAGGTTTTGGAGAGGAAACAACAATACTTACAATACAAGCCTCAGTTTTCGATGGGATGATGGCCCCAAATTCTGCAACTAGTAATGTTGCCGCTATGAGCACCCAAACTAAAAAGAGTGCATGGAGGAGGAAAGTCGGTTGCTTTTGTTAGCAGTTCAGTCAACAACCCAACTTGGGTCTTCAAGCAACTTTCCTGAGGCAAGATGGCAAAGCGAAGGGCTAAAGGCTTATGCTTCAACTACGATGAAGCTTATTCAACAAGACAAAAGTGGAAGTGCTATTTTGGATCAAGGCACACAAGTCAGATAGCAACCAGGAGAATGACACGCCCTACATACCATTAGTGAGATTTGAAACTCGAAGACCATACCAATTCCAAGCTATAGTGGCTGGGCCACCAACGTGGGTGTTAGGGATTTCAACAGTACACATGTTTATTTGCAAGGCCACCATAGAGCAGTTAGGGCTCAGGGTGCAAAATCACTCGGGTTTACAAGAGACCATAGTCAACAACAAGAAGGTTTTGAGCAAAGGCATCCGCAAGGCGATCACACTAGAGGTTGATGTCAATTCCTTTGGCATTGATCTTTATCCTGCTACACAATGATGGATTCAATGTGGACCTCGACATCAAATGGCTACAACTACTAGAACCTATTGTCTGAGACTTTGCATCCTTAACACTAAGTTTTGTACTGAACTAGAAGCCAATGAAGTGGCAAGGATAAACGCCTAGTGCAAATCCAAGGGTAGCATTGTTGCAAGGGCAGATCTCAACTTCTATAGCCTTAGACAAATTGTTGGCAGATTTCTCACATTTGTTCACAGAATCTTCAAGGTTGTCATAAAGTAAAAACTGACCATAAATTCCCCAATTACTGTGAATGGGACCAATAATGGTGCGTCCATATCACTATCCACACCTCTTGAAAGATAAAATCAAGAAGCAATGTGACACCATGTTGTAGTAGGAAATCATAAGACCAAGTAGGTCACCCCTTTCTTCATCAGCCCTGATGGTGAAGAAACATGAAGAATCATGGCAATTTTGGGTTGACTATCGAGAGCTTAATGGCCGCGCAGTTTTTGGTACTAATTGTGGATGAGTTGTTAATGAGTTACATGACACAAAGTACTTTACAAAACTCAATCTTACTTTTAAATACTATCAAATCAAAATGGACAATTGCAATGCTGAAAAGACGGCCTATCAAATACACCATGGGCAGTTTGAATTCATGTAATGGCCTTTGGGTTAACTAATGCTCCTTTTAACTTTCAATATTTGAATATTATATTTCAATCTTACTTCCATAAATTTGTCTTAGTTCTCTTCAACAACATGCTGACATACAACAAGAGTTGGATTGAGTACATACAACACAAACACTCGGTTTTCTATTCAATGCAAGTCTACCATCTTTCTCTTAAGAGAACCAAGTGCACCTTTGGGAAAGCTCAAGTCGCACACTTGAGCCATGTGGTTCATGGCAACTGAGTAGATGTCAATGTGAATAAAATTAAGGCGGTGATAGTGGAATGGTCTGTCCCTACTTCAGCCAAAGCTCTTAAGGGCTTCTTGAGCTTAGCGGCTACTAGAAAACTCATCAAGGACTACACATAATTGGCATTACCTCTTACAAACTTACCTAAGACGAATGCTTATCATTGGGATGACCAAGCTGACTCAACATTCAACACCTTAAAGAAGGCCCTCTCTAGAGCCCCAGTGTTACAGTTGCCCAATTTTTAGGAGTTCATAGTGGAATGTGATGCATCAGGCTGGTGGCATCAAGCGATTCTCCAACAAAAAGCCACCCAATTGCATTTTTCAGCTGGAAGTTACCCCATAGGTACTACAAACTCACCTATGAAAAGGAGTTAATTTGTTGCCTAGCCAAGATTGTTAGAAATTGGAGATCATATTTTGGGCAGGCACTTTCTTATACTCATCGATCACTCTAGCCTCAAGTGGTTGTTGGAACAACACCTAGCAACTTCTCTGCAACAACATAGGATTAGCAAGCCAATGGGCCTTGTTTCGGGGTGAAATACAAGTCCAAGAGACTTAATCAGGCTCAGGATGCCCTTTCTTAGCATAAAAACAAGAAAACCAACTTCTTGTCATTTCCCTTCAACAAGCAACCATCGTTCATGCTCTCCGACCTTACCCCACTTGCAAGAAGACATTGAAAAGGGTGCTGCAGAGCCAAAGTGCGACATAAAAGAAGACCTAATATTTTTTTTCTGTGGAAAAGTTTACTTGTTGCTTGCTTCTTCCCTAGTCCCAACAATTTTCTCTAACATCCATAATATGGCCAATAAAAGAACACAAAAGACGCTACAGCATGTGAAAGCAACAATGGTGGACTGTGTGTAAAAAGTTGTTTGGTGTGTCAGTGTAATAAGTGGGAAATTTACATCTAGCTAGGCAACTACAACCTCTTCCAGTACCACAGCAAATATGGGCCAACATTTCGATGGATTTTGTTGCAGGTTTACCTAAGTTCACGAAAAATTTGTCCTCCTTGTAGTCGTGGACCATTTTTCTAAATATGGACACTTTCTCCCACTTGTTCACCCTTTTACTGTAATATATGCAGCCCATGTTTTCTTTCAGGAATTATTTTGTTTACACGGATTGCATAAGACAATTTTCTCAAATAGAGATAAAGTTTTCACAAGCCTCTTTTGAAAAAAGTTGTTTTGTCTGTCGAGCATGAATTTGGTTCTCTGTTTAGCATATCAACCTCAAACTGATGGGCAAACTGATGTTGTCTATTGTACTATAGAAAGGTATCATCATTGCTTCACTAGATACAAACCATGACGGTGGTTCGCATGGAATTCATAGGCAAAATATTGTTACAACACTTGTTTGCATACTTCCTTGCAAGCCACGCCATTCCAACTGGTATATAGCAAGATTCCCCACAATTGCCTTATTACGCAATGGGGTTGACAAAAGTGAAAGACGTGGATCGTGCTCTTCAAGAAAAGTTGATTGTCTTACTATTTGCTTGGGACCACCTCCTGCAAGCTCAACACCACATAAAGCTCACCTACGATAGCAGCCACCATGATGTCTCCTTTGCAGAAGGGGATTTGGTTTGGTTGAAGCCCCACCCTTACCAACACAACTCTCCGTTGCGAAACACAGCTCCACCAAGCTTTCACCTAAATATTTCAGCCCCTTCAAAGTATTGCAAAGGGTGGGCATTGTGGCCTACAAATTGGATCCACCACCAGAGAGTCGCATCCACAATCTCTTTTATGTCTCCTTACTAAAACCATTTACGGGGAAGGTTCTAGATTTAATTGCTTCCTTGCCACCTCTTCATGATGCCCACTTAGTACTCGTTCCTCACTCCACTTTGCGATGAATGCTAAATAGAGGGCATCATGAAGTTTTTATTCATTGGGAGCACGACTTTGAGGAAACCGCTACATAGAAGTACCTTATCACTCTTCGTGAGGCTTACCCTGAGTTTGAGCTCGAGAACAAGCTCCTTTTCAATGACAGAAGTAATGTTACAAATGCTTTTGTTTATTTAGGCTGAAGAAGACTGAGGCTAACGCAAATGACATGGAATTGACTTGATGACTAGGCAATCAACCGATATCCAAGCTTGACTCCATTATATTCTATTAATTATTTTGCCTATTTAAAAGGGTTATGATTAATAAAAGAATTGATCAAGTTTGCCAAGGCTCTCTTAAGGATGAGCCTAGAGACCGACAGCCAACATAGAGTCTTCCAAGAAGAATGCTAGAAACAACAAGAACGTGGAGACGCTTGCATCTTGACTAGTGGCTAGATCCAACACAAGGTCTCTTAACATAATAATAACAATAATAATAATACAAACAACAACAACAACGACAACAGTAATAATATTAATAAAAACAAGAGGAAGCGCATCAAGACATGCCTTAACATGCATTTAGAACCACTGAGTTCCCACATAACAATTAATTATGCCTAAAGTGCTTGAACATTTCCACGTTCATATTAATCTTTTATGTTTAGGGTTACACAAGAGTCTTAGAGCATGACAGTCTCTTCGAAATGAACTTGATTCAGCACTGCTTCAACCTCCATTTAAGGCCAGTTTGTTGACTTCAATTTCAACATAAAAATTTAAATATTTTTTGAAGTAGAGGTCTATGCTCTAATATAATTAAGTCAAGTTTGTTTTTGCTTATTCTCATCAAGGTTATACTCTACTAAGAGGTAGAAAACCTTTTTTTAAAAAAATTAACATTTATACTATTTCCCTCTACTTTTCTTAGAAGTTGCAAGTCTTAACAAACACCAGCACCTGCAGCCTTTCATATGAAATACAACTTTTCTATTTGGCTAGTGCTGCCAGTTGCAAGTCATATGAAATACAACTATAACAGGCTAGCAAGCTAGCACAAACTTTGCCATACATTTCACTAGCATTTCCAGTTAGGCTCAATAGAATTATTGAAATTTTATCATAAAAAAAATTGCTGCTTGCAAAATGTGCAGCTAAACTTACCCCTCCAGCACCTGCAGCCTTTGCTGGGGCAATGAGAACATTAGCTTTCCTCAGCACGTCAATGGCTTGAGGAGTACAGGGCATATTTGAACCTGGCAAGCAAAGCACAGTATATAGCAGGAAAAGACAGAAAAACAATGAAGCAACAACAGAAGCAGCAAGGTCAATAACGCATAAAAAGCAGTACCTTCTATCAGCATCCGGCAACCTGAATTGACCAAATTGACAGCATCAGATTGCTCAATTTCATTTTGTGCAGCACAAGGAAATGCAAGATCACACCTTTCATTCCAAGGTTTGGCATCTTCATAGTATTTTGACCGAGCATAAGTCTTAGAATAGTCTCTGCAAAGATAACACAAATATTGAGTGACAAGATTGATGACTGATGAATGATAAGTTATGGGATTTACTAAATAACACAGTAATGACTGACAAGAAATGGATTAATATATATGGAAACACACCTTAAACTTCTTTGTTGAGCTTTGATATCCCTCAAAAGTGACAATTTCACATAATCAAATCCTTCTTCATCAACTAAATAGCCACTGGAATCTGCAAATACATAAAAATAAAAAATAAACATGCTTTGCTGACACTTCTACCTTCATTCTAATTTAAGAAATTTTAATATAAAAGCAAGCAGGTCACAGCTCAATAAAGACATCAAAATGAAAAGCATTTCCTCTTTTTTAACAAATTCTTTCAGAAAAAGCAATTGAAAACAATTTGAAGTTCTAATAATCCAATTGCCATGCCATTGACTTGTGCACCAACATTAAGAGAACAAGTAATGTCATTTTTAGAAATTAAAGAGCTGCTTTCATGCAGGGACATTGGTCACTGCAGAAAACACTTTATTGATTTAGACAAAAGATTTTGAAAGAAAGTCAATTTGACTGGATCAAGTCTATGATTTTGGGTTTCACATTTTAGATTTTGGATAGGGTTTAGGATTTAGGCTTTTGGATCTTGGCTAGGATTTAGGGTTTAAGGATTAAGGGTAGAGTTTAGGGTTTGTTTAAGTCATTTTGTTAGTGAAAGTCAATATATCTTTTGTCCCTTTTTTTTTTTTTTAACCATGGCACACCATTTCACCAAATGTGAATTTCTTCACATTCTGAAGCAATCTTAGTCAACTATCTGTTGACTTCAAAAGAAAAATAAATAAATAAATAATAACTATTTGTTACTTTAAGCATCCTAAGCCATGAGAGTATTGTTAAAAAAATACCTCAAACTCATTATCTATCATGAAATCAAATTCGTTTCTCATTTATTTGAGATCAAATATGCATTCTTGTTTGAATATCAAACTTTCTACAAAGCTCTGTTGTATCAAGTTTAGCTGTTTAGGTAACCATGCTTCTATTCATTATTACTGGAGTCTATTTTAATCTTTACTCGTGCCTTCCAGCAATTTCGACTAGCATCATCAGGTATCATTCTTTAACAGTACAGAAAGTCATCAAGAAAAAAAATTCTCCAACTCAATTTACTTCTTTCTAAAGTACAATGGGCTTAGATATACAAAAAACAGAGACCATAGAATAGGAAACTGGCTACACTGATAGGAAGTGCCAAAGTGGGTCAAGAGTAACTGAACATGGCCTGAGTGTCAGAAGTAAGAAGCAAATTCTATGCACATGACCATAGAATTAAAGCAAAATGATTTAAGTGGAGAAGTGTTTCCAGAGTTTCATATGATAGGCGCATCCCAATGAAGTTCAAAGGAAAATTTTACGGAGTTTCCATTGGGCCAACCCCGTTTTATGGACCAAAATGTTGGACAACTTTAAAATCGTGTTGACAAACTAAGTGTAACAAAAATGTGAATGATATGATGGATATTTGATAAAACTTTAAAAAATAAAAGTAGAAACGAGATTATTTAGGAAATATCTATAACTTTGATTGGAGATAAAAATGAGAGAGAACCCAAAGCCCAGTAACACAGTTTGAAGTTTGAACACATAAAACGCAGTTTGAAGTTTGAACACATAGAGATAATTAACAAAGAATTCGTTTCTTGTAAATTAAGTGCTAACTTAGCCCTTGATAGAGTGAAGGAGAGTAAATAGATATGTATAGCCAACCTATGCAATTGGGAAAAGGCTCAGTTTAGTTAAGTTGAGTAGCTTCTATGCATATGACCATTAAAATAAGAAGCAGTAAATATGATGGCTACAAAGAATCCAAGACCTCTCTGAAAACACAAGAAACAATAGCATCCATGACATGAATTATAAACGAAAAAAATCAATGATATAGACTCTGCATCTCATATAACTAAAATTTAAAAAACCAATAAAATAACAAGTCTGCACAGAAAAAGAAAACAAAAAGTAAAATATAACAACAGATTCTGCACATGCTAATATATCCAAATTATTGAAAGCACACTGGATTTGAACCCATAAAATAAAGAAATAAAGTTGAAAGCCAATGTATCTCACAATAAATTACAGAGTATGACGTTCCTGCAACCACACTTCATTGCACAATTAATAGTTTGAAAAAAAGTTATAAAAGAACTCCAAGTATTACCAGAAATGGTAACAGGGATGGCACCATAAGCTAGAAGTTTCTCCAAAACATGCATCGCAATCTTTCCTGAACCACTTACTACACATCTGGAGAACATGTTCAAAAACATCAGTTAATACTAGTGAATAGAAGTGACAGAATGCTGGCTATACAACTATATCAAGTACTACCCACATAGAAAATTAATTGTTGTGCTATGTCAGGCAGTATATGTGTGGAATTTAGAAGTCTATAATTCAGATACTGTTTGTAACTTGAAAACGACTGTGAGAAGAGGATAAGTTCAAAAACTGTGAAAAGTATAAACTTCAAAATATTCTCATAAAAGCTCTGAAGAAGCTTCCAGATTAAGTGAGAAACCTCAGTCCCTTGAGTTCTTTATTCATATCCGCAAGTATAAGCTGTGCAAAAAAGACCTGCAGAAAATACAAGTTCTTTGAAACTGTGATTGCAAGGTTCAAAGACAAAGCATAACTCTATAATAGTACCATGGATACATGAGAAAGGGAAAAGTAGTCGGAAAAATGGATGCCTCAAATAGAAAAGGGCATAAGGAAAATTAATACAGAAGCTGTTAAGACAACAAATTACCAATCCATAGCCAGTAGCTTCTGTTCGGAGGCTAGAACCAGACCAAAAGATCCTTGGTCCAGTAAAACTTCCCTGCAGATGTAAAACACATGCATGTAATAACAAGTAAAGTGCTCTCAATTTCCCAAGGCAGTCAAGATATTCAAGTGTGCATCTACAGTTTTCCAATATTTTAAAAGGAAAATTTACAACAATCTACACGTCTGGCTACATAATACAAGTAAAATTATGACTAGCTAAAGGAAGAATATTAGGGTGCAAAACTGATTGTGTTAAAAAAAAGAAATGAAATAATGAAACAATACAAGCCCACTAACAATCCTCCAGTCTAACATAAAATTCATATACAAGGAGTGTCTATTGATGGAAAATGATATACTTAGCAAACCTAGTTAGTTGGATAAGGATCCAATCATTCTTATATATATCTCAGAGACATTTCAAGAAAATAAAATTTTCTCACCTGAGATTCCAAGAAATCATGTTAGACTGACAAGTTCAGCAACATTTGTTAATGGAATGTGGTAGGCATTAGAGCATTTAATAATTTAGAAACGACGATAACTTCTTGTGTATGGGATGGTCCATGGTAAGACACGGCTAAGTAAGACACATGGATACTTGGATTTTAATATGTTTTTACCAATAAATTGTATAAACTTTTCCACTCTCTCAACTGATACATAATCATTGGGTTAAAAAGAAGGTGCAGGAAAAAAAATGGAAAAGACCAAAAATATTCAGACAATTAAGGTAACAAACCAAAATATGAAATTTTGCAAAAGTTAACAGCAGATTTCAGCTGTGTCAAGAAAAAACCTATCTTTGGCTATCAAACTAGCAAAGCATAAAATGAAAGATCTGTTACCAAAACTTCAAATACAAGAGTTTAAAGAGATAAATAGGTTGCATATCATATGTACACAAAAAAAGATAGTAACTATTTCACATAAATCAATTCCGTTGTCATATAAAATTCCAAAAGAAATAATGACAAACAATAGATATTGGATAGTCATTCAAAAGCCAAAGATTTTGGCTTTCTTTTTGCAGTGTCAATTGGTTTTAAGAGCTCTAATAGAGCTTAATTTACCAAAACATGCCAGTCCTAAGTCTTACATACCTAAGAATACTAGAAGAGTCCATGCCAATGGTTTGAAGA